>WMED01002987.1:2561-23051 GCA_019650415.1 Pipa parva
AATACGTTAGTGTGAAGAAAAATACGAGTCAATGCAAGCCGATAGCACTTACCTAGTTCCAGCCACACTAGCGTATGATGCGCATACGCTGGGTCCAGAACACTATGTGTCGCGTTTTGGCCAGCATGTGATACGCCACACCTAAAATGCAACCACATAGGAAGTGCTGTGAACACCAAGGGAGTGTTCACATTGTCACTGGTGAGTACAATAGAAAAATACGTTCGGCATATTTTTCTTTTTTTTTTCACACTAGTGTATGATGTGTTCCCATAGCAAATCCGCTACAATTTCCCCATTGTAAAGTCGCAACAATTTTTTTATGTTACGATTGCGACAATTTTCCCATAGTGAAGTCGCAACTGCGACAATATTCTCATTATAAAGACACGACTTTGACAGTAGCAGCCTAATGCAACTGTCTTTATCTGGCAAATTTGCACCTATACCCAACAATTTGGACTTTAGTGAATAACCCCCTTAGTGAATAACCCCCTTAGTGCAAGGCAGAGAAAAGCAGCTTAAACAGCTCAGAGTGAAAAGTTGTTTATTAATCTATATGCTGCACATGAGTAACAGCCTGCACAGAGGTAACAGGAGGAGGGGCTAGGATTAGCTGATAACATCTGCTCCAAGTGCTTGTTTTTTCTTCTATTGCTATGACTTTTCTGTAAATCAGTGATTCTAAACCTGTATGTTTAACACATGTTGTACTTAAAACTAGTAGGCTAAAATATAGAGGCACTTTTTTTACAGTGTAAAACAGTGTACAGGCACTTACTATCCCTTACTGGAATACCCACACTATAGTTCCAAAAATATGAATAAAAAAAGAAAGTGCTGTTAATACAACATATTTGGCCTGTGTCTTTATTTCTGATATTTCTAAATTGTTCTAGAACAATTTCTAAAGAAATTGTTGTCAAGTCAAACCATGTTCTTTAGTTTTGTAAATATACAAGCCGAGATGAGAAGCAAGCACATCTTGGCATTAGTACATCGGAACATCATGAGGCTCAGCTTGGTAAATATCTGTGCAGTACAAGCAGTAATCAGTGAAAGAAAAAATATTCACACATTTCTATATATCTCTAACACTGTGATGGGCTGGGGATGCCTCCCAGCGCACAATTCTGCCCCCCACTCCCCTTTTCACTGCTCTGAACTAACAATTTTATTAGGCCAGAAAAGATTGTTTATTCATGGTTTAGTCATGTCTAAATATTTTGACAAGAACTTCTAGTGTTGAAAATTCACTTACTGTACGCCAGCATGTGACCTTATGAGGCACCTCCAATTCAATCTTTGCTTCAAATCATTTTAACTTGTGTCTATATAGTATGATATTTAGCTATATAAAAAAGTAGACTTTCAGACACACTTCCTGAATATGTATCATCAAAGCATGTATTATCTCACCCAGGGGCGGTCCTGGCCCCATTGGCGCCGTGGGCAAATTCTTCCCCCCTGCGCCCCCCCCCCCCTCCTCGCGACACCCCCTGCCCCTCCCCGTCCCCCCCCCCACTTGCCAAGCGCCCTCCACTCACCTCCAACAGCGTTCCAGCAATGCACCTCCTCTGATGAGGTAAGCTGAATGCGACAGCGCTCCTTAGATGTTCGGTTCTTGCCGGCAGCTGCCGAATACAGCCGACAAGACCCGAAGCAATAAGGAGTGCTGTCGCATTCAACTTACCTCATCAGAGGAAGTGCGTTGCTGGAATGCTGTTGGAGGTGAGTGGAGGGTGCGGGGCAAGGGGGGGTGTCGCAGGGCAGGGGGCGTGCGGGGGACAGGAGATCAAGTTTAGAGATGGGCGATGTGGGTGACAGCGCCCATCAGATAGATTGCACCCTGGGCCGTCGACAACATCACCCATAGGTAGAACCGGCCCTGATCTCACCATATAAAACAATGAGAACGGGTGAGGTCTGTTTAGCAATATGGCTGCTATCAGTAAAGATAGAAAGATGGAAAGCAATAACATTCATGTATTTAAATTTAAAGATATCTTTTTTTGTGTTGTATTTCAATATCTGCTTTTAATTCCAAATGGGAATATATATTTTTAGGGTTTTACAGATTCCTGTCACTTCATGTTACTCACTGAGGGGAGCACTAGGGAAAGAAGGGGAAGAAAGATGGGGCAGGAAAGGGGAGGGGTACCCACTGGGACTAGGGGACAGAGCACCTGAATGGGTCTGTCCTGCAGAAAGCATTGGTGTCCCCCCTCCAGCCCTAGGTAGCTGCCTATGTTGAATAATCCTAGTCCTAGCCCTGTACATACAAACTGATTGCATAGTGCAAATGAGTAAAGGCAGCTGCCATAGAAAATAATGGTATGCCTTTTTATGCAAGCAGTTGGACCTTCTGGTCAGATAAAACTGAACTGCAGTCAGGGACAGAACTTTGGGTAGAAACCCCCTCTCTGAGCCAGTACATGATTGGCACCGGGGCCCTCTTTCCCCACTGCACACTACAGGAGTCACAGTGCTGGCAGCGGGCTCCCTGAAGCACCAGGCCCTGTCGCCAAAGTGACCACTGTAGGTACACCAATGACTGCAGTTATGAAAAAGGTCCAAAGATTGAAACAGGTATTGCTCTTCTTTGAATAATTCATTGATTTTTCCATTATAAGAATATAAAAATAAATCACTCAGTTATACTAACTAGGGGATCAAATTGGTAGTGACTGTAATCATAATTATACGTTTAGCAGCTACTCATATAGACAATGCCATAGGAATGCATTTGTTCTAGTTTACACAACTGAATTGATTCTGATTTAAATAATGAAAATTGTCAATGAACATTTTTTTGACATCTTGGGTTCTATAACACACATTGCAGTTAGAAGAGGGGGATACATTTTGTATTTTGTCCATAAATAATTAATATTTGCTTTTTGAAACTCTTGTTCCTAGCTGCCAAAAAAGAACTAACAATCAGTATGTTAAAATGCCAAGCTTGCAGATAGGCTTTGAGAGTTGAGCAAACAAAAATAAATCTTGTGAAAACTGTTAGATCAGTTACATTCTGAACTTCACTTATATTACACAAGTACACTTCTTATGACCTCTCAGTCACATAAATATTAATGTACAGTATAACCACCAATGGGATTGCTGACCCCTGGGGAAGATTTAGGAAAAATAAGAAAACCTTTCTTTTCACTCACACATTTAGGGGGGAATTCAGCAAGCTCCGAAGTGAGGCGCGTAGTGTTCGCCTCACTTCGGAAAAATTGAAATGCGCATGCTGATGTCCTGCACGCGGACATCAGCATGCACATTAAAGGGATTCCCTTCCCGGCGAGAGCACTCGAGTCAACTCGCCAAGACTGGAATCCCTTTAATGCGCTTGCTGATGTCCGCGTGCAGAATTTTTTTTTTAAATCTATGCCGGCCCGCACGGAGGTTTGTGTCTTGTGGGGGGGGCTGCACGGGGGGGCGCCGGGGGAGGGGGCAGTGCGGGCCGGGGGGGCGCGGGCCGGGGGGTGCTGGAACGGGGGGCGCCAATAGAGCCAGAGACGGCTCTGTTCTCCACACAGGGTTTTTAATCCACAACCATCTTTCAGTCACCTCAGGGGTTAGGCCCCGCGTACTTAGTTGGAGTAGGGCTTGTACCTCTTTAAATAAATGGGCACCAGAGATTCTTTCCACACCAAACAGTTAACTTTTATTTACAATGAGCAGTATCAGCATAGTATCACACAGCACAGCCAGTAGATGTAGTATCTTCCTATCACATCCATATACAGCAAATAGGTACTCTGAATATAGTTATCCTCCCTTGTATCATGGACCAGCTTAATCCTGATGAGGCATAACTTCTCTCAGAGGGTCTTACACAAAAACCCCGCCACCTTTGATGGCCCAGAGAGATTCTCCACCCTGCGCGATGGAGACTATGTAGCAAAATCCCTGCCAGACACCAGACCTGGGATTGCAGACCACAACCCACATTAGACATATATTTATAGACTGGGTAACTCCTCCCAGCTACATCCCAGTGAGAGGTCAGATTACAATGTGTAATAATATAAAACTCCAGCAGGTGGTGCTATTGCTACATCCCTATATGTGCCCAAATTAAATATCCAGCAGCTTTACCAATATAAGTACATAAACTCATAACAAAATGGGATAGTACCATTTCCATTTCTTACCCTAGTATTAAAGGACTAGTAATACCATAAAAAGAAAATTTGTATTTGCATGGCAGTTATGCATAGTTCTTGTGAAAATCTTTGATTTTCCCTTGGTTTCCCTTTCTTCTGCTATTTGCAGATATAATTTAGCTGTTGAAAAGACAAGCACACAACAACTTTAATTGTAAGAAAGATAATACACAGTCATTAACTGTTCCAGAAAGCCCAGAAAAGTATATATCATAATATCCAGAAATATTTCACAATTTTAGGCACAGAATATAAATATATACAGAAGGTATAAATTATAGAAGTAATTCTTTTTATGTGTTAATTCCCCTTTAACCTTTGACTGGCTAAAATGTGTATAATCTTTCTTGTTTTTACAGATCTGCTAGCCATTGCTAAATAATTTGTAGTCGTTGCAAAATGTAGTATCTCAAGAAAAAAAGGAACTGTGTTATAGTAAATGCTATATATACTGTATATATATATATATATATATATATATATATATACAGTATATTTTGCCTTTAGATATTGCTTCATTTAAAGGGACACTATTCCTTCAGAGTTATTATGAATAAAATACATATTTATGTTGTTATCCACACCTGTAACTGAAATGGTTAATAAATATTGCATATATAAAAACATATGTAATAAGACATTACTGATAATTTTTATTTCACAATATATCACCAACTGTGCTGATTAGAATATTCAGTGCAGCCAATTGAACAGACAGGGTACAAAATCCAATCAGATGCAAGCAAATGTAAACTGCAGGGTCAACGGCAGGCCCGGAGCAATCATAGAGGAGGGGGGTAATTGACTAATTAGTGAGCCATCAAACTGTTATGTTTATGGTTAAAAAAAGAGTTATTATTAATAAAAGCTGCGGCCTTTTAAGACCCATCTCTCTGGTGTGTGGTGTGTTATTTATAGATAAGGGTAATGGTGCGGAGATTAAAGGTGCGCACTTCAGGAGTCAAAGGGGCTGGATTTGCATTTGTAAAATTTAATTTTTGTTTGTGGGGACAGCAAAGCATGTAAGGGGGGTTGAGGGGGCCACACAGAATGGGAGGAGGTTGTGTGGGCCACACAGTATGGGAGGGGATTATGGGGATGGCACAGTATCAGAGAGGGATTGTGGTGGCAGCACTGTCTGGGAGGGGGGTTAAGGGGACAGCACAATATGGGATGGGGGCTGTGGGCAGAGGCAGCTCTGGCCCTATTGGTGCCCTAGGCATCCCCCCATCCCGCGCCGCCTCCCCCCAGCGCCCCCTCCTGCGCCGCCCCAACCCCGCAACACCTTCCCTGCCCCGCACTGCCCCAACTCACCTCCAACACTGCCGTCCAGCCGCGGCTAAACTTTAGATCTCCCAATTGGCAGCCTGCCCGGGGGGGGGGGGGCGCCCCTAGCATTTTCCTACTCTGCCTAATGGCAGAGCCGGCACTGGTTGTGGGGATGGCATGCTATAGGAAAGGAGTTGTGGGAGCAGTGTAGTATGGAGCATGTGGGGTGTTGTGGGGGAAAGGAAGTTTGTGGAATGGGGGTTGTTGTGGGGTAGCACGGAATCTGGAAAAGGAAGGTTGGAGAAAGGGCGGGTGAAAGAAACTTGAAAATTGCAGAGCTATGCACTATCTTGCACCACTTTACCTGCTGCACTGTACAGTAGTGTACTATATGGGGTACTGCTGCAATGTATGGGGCACAATGTATGGGAGACTGCTGGTGGGGGGCACATTTTGACATTGTCGCCTAGGGCGCCATTAAACCTTTTTCCAGCACTGATCTCCTGTCAAGTGTTTACTCAATGGAGAGGTGCAGTGACAATTGGTCCCTTCGTCAGGCATAATAATATCATATTATTGCATTCATAATAATTATTATTATGCCAGAGGAAGAGACCTAAGTAGTCTGAAAAGCTTGCATTTGCCACCTATTCCATTAGCCAATAAAAGGTATCACCTATACACTCTTGTCTTTGCTTATATCTATGGCTAACATGGTGCTAAACTCTATTGCCTCTTGCAATCACAAATTCACACTGTGTAATCAGTTTGTATGCATCAAATGCTATAGTAATTATTACCTTTATGCTCTATTACTTTACTGCTGTATATGTGCAGAACAATTACAGATATAAGTGCAGGAGTATGACTTTTTCACATTACCATTGTCCTAAGCCTGAGATCACCCTAGGAAAGGCGGTCAGCAAACTTTACTATCAAAAGAGTCATTTTGCTCCCTCTTCCACTAAAGAAAATTAGTCTGGAGCCACAAAACATAACGGCTTAAAAACTTTTAAAAGTTTTCATCTTTTTTTTTAATTTTACCTGTTACAACATTAGAATACAACAAGTAGAAGAAAATAATAACAAAAATAAAATAATTTATAAATCAAAATTACATTGATAAATAACTTTTATTATTTTATTTTTTTCATTTGTTAATCAAGGCAGAAGGGAGCCGCAACAAAGAGGCTTAAGAGCCACATGCGGCTTCAGAGCCGTGGTTTGCCTACCCTTGCCCTAGGAGAATGCGGGGCTTTTACAGCTGATGTGACCCCATCCTAAACTGCCTTATATGTCTTTACTTAGGGCCCTGGAATGTCTAAACATAACCCTGTGAATTGTTTCAAAATGTTCAAAATGAAAACGTCAGAACTGGCCACAAATTAAATTCTTTGCACAGATACATTAGACTGCTGTTATCTGTTTGCTTTTATATTATAAGCTGCTTCACAGATGGCTTCTCCTACAAAATGATTTGTTTGTACACAGTCTCTAATGAAGCTCTAATGAATGGCGCGATTGTGTCTGTGTTTGTATAGTTCAACCCTTGCTCGCATTGTCCCTGGTACTCGGAGCTGTGTGAAGGACACTGAATCCTCATTAGAAGACAAACTAGGGTTTGTAAAGGACCTGCAGATATTTACATTTGCTGCAAATAACAATGTGGGAGAAGACACAGGTTATTCTTTTGGCGGTCAGTGCTTTATGCAGAAAAAGGAAGTAACTATGTAATGACACAGGACTTCCTTCTTGTTTAGAAAAGCATTGGACTTATCAGGCAGTGTCACATCAACTGATGCAATAATCACTAAAAACCTATGCCCTAGATCAGTGGTGGTGAACCTTTTAAAAACTGAGTGCCCAAACTGCAACCCAAAACCCACTGATTTATCACAATGTACCAACATGGGAATTTAAGGCTTAGCAGTATATAAATCCTAGCCTTACGTCACTGATCTCTTGGGATGAACTGTGACTTTGCAGGATCCATCACAGAGAATTGAATTGGAGATGTGTAACGTGAAATGCAGGGAAAACACACATGGGGAACCATGGGACTGAATGCCACTAAAGAAACTGGAGCAACCAGATTCTGTTACGCCTCTGGAGGCACTGAGGCATATTAGAAAAAAGGAACAAGAGACATACTGGAAAACAGAAACAAGTCCGTGCAGGAAAGTGCAGAAATAGAAGTGAAGTGGATTCTCTTTACCACAGTGGGGTTATGGGATAACACTGAGGCAAGGAGTCTAAGGATGACCAGGTCTTCACCTTTAAACCCCTGCAAACCTCCCAGATCGTGGCTCTCCACTAGTGGCAGCTGGCTAAAACACTTGAAGACATCAGCAGATACAGGACCTGCAGAACTACAACTCACTGGATCACATGGAGCATAGAGTTCCTTTGAAACACTTGAAAACAAGAGTAGATACAGGAATTTCAGAACTACAACTCACTGGATCACATGGAACGTAGAGTACCTTTGAAACACTTGAAAACATCAGTAGATACAGGAACTGAAGAACTACAATTCAGTCGATCACATGGAGCGTAGAGTACCTTTATGAACAGTACAGCTAAACCAAATACATAGAGCAGCCAGTCAGAAGCAGTACTGGAAACAGACCTAAAGATAATGAAGATATTCCAAAACACTAGGCTGCAGAGCTGACATTCAGAAGGCTGAACATGCTGCTGAAGAAGCTAATACACAGTGAAGGTACTAGAGACTTGAAAAAGAATCATAGAACAGCACAGTAAACTCATATAACCATCAGGAAAAACTGAATGCAGGGCTCTCCCTATTGAATTTGGCACCTCTGACATCTTGCAGAGGCAAGCACCACTTGTGACACCTTCATACTCCTAGTAGTACATAAATCCTACACAGTGACGGCTCTGCCATTAGGCAGAGTAGGCAAATGCTAGGGGTATTGCCTGCCTCTAGCATTTTTTTTTTTTTTATATCTGTGCTGGCCGGTTGGGAGGTTTGTGTGGGGTGAGCGTCGCGGGGGGTGGGCGCTGGGAGGGGTGGCACCTAGGGCGCCAATAGGGCCAGAGCCAGCTCTGATCCTAGCCCTCGTACTCCTAGTAGTATGTAAATTTTTGCCCTCATACTCATTAGCTGCTAAGGAATATGATGGCTAGGATTTATGTACTACTAGGAGTATAAAGGCTAGTATTTATGTATAATTATATGCTGACTTTCATTTGTCTTGATTTATTGATGTATAAAAAGGATTTCTGAGTGCCAAAATGCCACTAAGCAGAATTCTCACTGTCAATAAAAGCAGACAAGTGGTGTATTAAATCAATTATTTTAGAATGTTACATAAACAGACTGCAGTTTATGATTTTTGATGTACTGGGAAGTAATAAGTTCAAGACTGCTGTGTAAGTGTTTATGCATAAAGTTTACATATTAGGTCATCTTAACTAGAAAATTACATAATAAATATACATTCTATGTATATTTGCTGCTGTCCTACCTTTAGACCTTCCCTCCTTTATTTTGTACACTAAGCCAAAAAGGAAATGCTCCACTTCCTCCTTCCGTCTTTTGTCCCTTCTCTGGAGTCATTGCTTACTAGCTCTGCTTGAGCTCCCCCCACTACCTCCTGCCTCCTCTCACCACTTGCTTGTTTCTTATCTCTGTTATTTTTGACTACCCACTCAATTTTTATCCTTTACCCATCCATGTAGCTCCTGAACTTTCATCCCTACTCATTATCCCTAATCTATATAATTGCAAAGTAGAACAAGAAAGAAAGAGGAAAAGTGAAAAACTATCTGCGCTCAAATGGTCACCAGAATAAATAAAATGTTAAAGTAAATAGACACTCTGAAAATTAAAACTTAACCTTTAATAAATATGCTAAAAAAAATACTTATGTATATACGGGGTGTCTAAAGCAAACCAAATCTGGTAAATTGATAAATAATGATAAAGGGTCCCCAGGTCTTGCACCCACTACCCCTGGGTACTGTCCAGCTATTCTGGGATTCACTGAATCAACCTGTAGCCTAGCTAGATCCCCAGTTAACCTAGGCCCACCCTAATCCTCCCACCGTGGATGTTGCCCAGCTGTTCTGGGTTTCCCCTAACCAACCTATGTAGAAAAATGATTGGTTAGTAGTACCACTATAGGGTGAGTGGTAGTGAGTTAAAATCAGTCTCAAGTAGTCAAATGGTAAAGCCTAGACCAAGCAGGGACTGTATGGAAACAGCCTAAAGCCAAGGACACACTGGTGTATACAGTATGTGCTCATATGTGCCCATTGCAAAAATATACTGTTGCGTTTTACTGGTGTATTTTCAGGATGCGCTTTATATACAACACTTTTTTTAAAAGGAATGTGAACCTATACACCAGTGTAACCCTGGCCTAAGGCACTGCTTCATTATTTTTTAATCAGATCATTGTAACAGACTTGAAAAAGCTCCTTGAAAGATTAGAATAGATTAGATTATTTATTGTCACTGAATAAGTAAAATACAAATCAGCGAAATTACATAGAGGAGCCGCACACTTTTTTTTATTTATTCCAATAACACTTTATTTATTCAGACCCCATTTGAGCGTGGTTAGTTTTTCCACATTTCCTTTTTTCTAATATGCATTTAGTAGTTGATTAACTATCCAGCACCACTTATTAAATGTTACTCCCTTTTCCTATACAACATAAGGGTTATTTTATTTTTTGAGATAGTACAGTGTGTTCTGTTTTCCCTATTCCCCTGTTCCCTGGTGAATAATCTATATGATTAGCATTTTCCTCCCCATGCCTCCTCCCTCCAGCTTTCCTAATTCATATATTTCAGGGGTCTCAAACTCAATTTACCCGGGGGCCGCTGGAGGTAGAGTCTGGGTGAGGCTGGGCCGCATCAGGTTTTCCACAAGAAAACAACAAATTAAAAACAATACATGGCCCTGCGAGGCAATCAGCGGCTTTCTGGGGCAATATGCAGCTTTGCTGGGGAAATTAGCACCTTTGTGGGGAAATACGCAGCTCTGTGGGGTAATATGCATCTTTATGAGCTACTGGAGCATCTGTGATGTTGTTTTTTTTAATTATAATTGGGGTAAATTTTATGGCTGGGGAGGGATTGTGGGGCCACTGGGGTGTTTGGGACTATTCAAGGGGGTTGTGGGTTCATTGGGGTTTAATTTATAATTTTTCAATGGTGGCCCCATGGGAGGGGGGGGGGGGGGTGTTGGGGGGAGTCTTACTTACCCCCAAGGCAGAGTTCTGCAGCACGTGCTATTACTGCCGGCAGCACTAAATAGGAGAAGGAAACTGGAAGCACTGATCACATGCACTCCTGGGTTCCTATTGGCTCCTGTGACTGATCGGGTCCCAGGAGCCCTTCCCAAACGATGGAGGGAGTCAGCCAGGACTCCCTCTGTGTTGGATCAAGCACTCCATCGGTGAAAAAAATGCCTGGTGGAGCGCAGGACTCGCTAACTTTGATATTGAGATGGGGGGCCGCAAACTATCGTCCCGAGAGCCGCAGTTGGCCCATGGGCCGCGAGTTTGAGACCCCTGATATAGTTCATTCTAATGAGGAGATAATGCAGGGTTCACAAAAAAAAGCACATGGGGAAAAAACACCGGCGCATTTGCTTTGGCGAATTTTCCTACATGTCTTACAAAAACAAATGGCATTTGGAGCAGTAATTCCATGTAAAACACCTCACTTACTCAGTGTTTTTCCCCCCATGTGTGACCACTATTGTTAAATTCCTATTGTTATTAATCATGTTAAATGTTTTGCTTTGTGTTTCACGTGGTTGAAAAAACACAACATGATGCGAATTTTCCTTTCTTTGAAATGATAGTGTGACATTCCACAACCGACAGTCATTACGTTTTTTTCATGCAGGCATATCTCTGGCATTTTTTCACCATGTCCTTTATTTTTTAAAAATGCGGAGTAAAATTCAACCTAATAGTTGAGATAAGGAAAGAGGAGCTAATCAGAGAGACGGGGAAAGGGAAGTGAACTGTAAGTATCTAATTAGAGGGGGAAGAAGTGAGCATTCAAGAGCAAGAAGATAACTAGAGGGTGGTTACAGAGGAAAGAAAATGGATGAGATCTGAGGTATGACATCATAACACAGGATGAATGATTTGGGGGGTAATTCAGCAAAGTGAGAACTCACCTTGCGATCCTTCGATTCACCTTGCCGAGACTGTTACGTGCATGCTTCTCTCCTACACACGGACATCATCGGACGCTTTAAAGCTATTCCAATCACCTTGCCACCACTCGAGTCGCCTCTCCGAGGCTGAAATACCTTTAAAATGTTCGGTGATGTCGGCGTGTAGAAGAGAAGCAAGCGCGTATCAGTCTCGGTGAGGTGAATCGAAGGATCGCAAGGTGAGTTCGCACTTGGTTTTGCAAAGCGGTCTTAAAATGACGATTCCAGATCAGGTGAAAATTTCAGAGATGCTTTAACGTATAATATTAGAAAGTCCTCAGTGATGTAAACTGATTGTTTGTAAACTACATAAAATCATTGGAGCCCATATCTGTTTTATAACTGTAAAGATTTCAGATGATCCTGGCAGGGAAGGGAAGACACACATTTTCCTAGTGAAATTGAGAGCTGAGTGTCCCCCTATGCAGAGGATGCTAAAGTCAAGCCTGCTCTCCGTAGGGGCAAGGTGTGGTTGGGCACCAGACCTGGAATTATTTGCAGGTCTTATGGAGAATGTTATAGTGCTTTTGCCCACTGACTTTCTGAAATGGCCCAATTTATATTTATTATGTTACTCCATGTATGTTTCTGCTGCAAAATGTCGAAGAAAGGTAACTATCTACTGTAGTCATTTATCTTGTCTCCATTTAATACAATAGGACCCTATTTACATAAAAATTTGAGGGTTCTTACAAAGTAAATGATAAGCTGTTTTTAAAGGTGCTTAATTTAGCATTTTTGACAGCAGTACAGAAAGGTGGGAAATCCATAAATGTTATTGGCATAAAGTTTAATAAGAAAAATAGCAGTGATTTATAGAAATACTTACACAAGGACTTGCACTTGTACAAAGTCTCACACAGGACACTGGTGTGGAACACTAAGCACCTCATTGACTAAATGGTGAATTCACCTGTCGAATTCACCACTCTACAATTCGAGTCACATCACCAAAATAGGCACAAATTCATTTCTCACTATTGACTAAGCGAATAATACACTTGTGAAACAGGCAGACAGCAGTGATTAAATGCATAGTGTGGCGTATTCAGTTGTATAGAAGTAGGATGAGGAGTCATGCAGAGTGAGGCAAATTCGACAAATGAAGAGCAGTGACGTCAATCTCACCATATCCCACTAACTGTATTCTGTAAATATTCTATTTCTATGTCACCTTGTCCCTACCGTAGGTCATGTTCAGAGCCGGCTCTGGCTCTATTGGCGCCCTAGGCGCCCCCCTCCAACGGCGCCCCTCCTTCCGGCGCTGCCCCGCCCCCTCGACCGGCGGCCACACCCCCTCCCCAGACACCGCCCCTCGTGAAACCACGCCCCCTCCCCGCGCCCCCATCCCGCGACAACCCCTTCCCCTGGCGCCCACCCACCCGCGACGCCACACCCCCTCCCCGGTGCTAGGGGCGCCCCCCTGGGCAGGAGGCGCCCCTAGCATTTGCCTACTCTGCCTAATGGCAGAGCTGGCACTGGTCATGTTGTTATCAGTGCTGTGATTAGCATAGTCAGCATAGGTGAATACCAATGGATCTTCAGCCTGGCGCATTTTGTGCAAGTAATCAGCCAGATAGTAGGATGAGAAGTCATGCAAAATGAGGCGAATTCAACCAGTGACATCAGTCTCACAATATCCCACTAACTGAATTCTGTTAATATTCTATCTTCTTCTATGTCACCTTGTCCCTAGGTCATGTTATCATATAGTTGCAGTTGCCATTGTCACTTTTGAATTCTGAACACTGGAGCCCTGCATTGGTCCCCCAATTCGCCAGTGTGAAGTCGTGAAGTCAAACATGTGAATTCGGAGCAGTTTACCTAGTCTTGTTCGCACCTTCAACACACTCTGCAGCTTGGTTAACAGTACAAGTACCTGTGAATGCGCATGCAGAGTAATTTGAAGAGCTCCATAAGTTCACGACTTTCATAGATGCCTGAATTGGTCACGTATTCGCCATTTTTCCGATTTTAGTTAGTAAGCGAACATGGGGAAGTAGATTTGATTCTCTATGTGTCTATTCGGACTTTAGTCAATGATGCCCTCGATCTTAACTCACTCCTGGAACTCTGTCTACTCAGTGTAATAATCCTGATTTAGATGTCTCAGCATTGCTGCTTTGTGTTAAAGTATACATGTTTGTTATCTGAATAAAATATTCATACATTTTTTGAACTATACTTTTAAAAAAATATATATATATATAAAAACATTGTTTTAATTCACAACATAGCAGTTGAAATATTCAATAAGTCTGACATTTACTGAAGGATTTGCATTGACCAATTTAAGAAAAGGTTGAGTCATGCCATTTCATGAAAAGACAAATGTCTATTCACCGATCTTTATAAACCTGTACCAAACATTTCTGTGATTTATGGAGGAGAGGAAAGGGTCAGACAATGAATCACAGACAGATTAGTTTCCAACAAGTATTTATAACAGTGAATTTAGTGGGTGAGGTTAAAGGGAATTGCAGCCGAGCGATAGAGGATTGACACTGGCAGTAGAGTTATGCACCGTGTTAGCCATAGATTTAAGCAAAGACAAGGGAGTATAGGTATCACCTATACTCCCTAGGATCATTTGACACTCTCACACAACCATGTAACTGTTTCCTTTTGGTGACAGCAAGTATAGAAATATACACCATTGATTACAATAGGAGAGGCTGGGGAACTGTTTGCAGTTATTTGAAGCTGCAGTTGTAATTACCATAATAAAGTGTTAGGAGATGCCAACCACAAAATATGATATCCTTATAGCCATGCCCAACACACACACTTCTTACATACTCCTCACACTGACAATCGAAACACACTAATGACAGTTAAAAATGATTCTCTTTGGACAATATTTAATAACAGACAGGAGCCCTTGCCTTGAGCCTGGAGATCCCCTTTAATGAAAACATCACTTTACACTGCTCACCTTGTAGGAGGAGGCAATGACCTTTAACAACAATGCTCCAACAGTGGAAAGGAAAATATTATGAATAAATGTGTTTTATTTTGTTTTCCAAAACAGTTACTATAAAATAGAATGTCCCTGTCATTGGGATATTGTTCTTGTAGCTCACAAATCCGACTTTCTGGTTGTATCTGGTTTCCGTACAAGCACACTCTCCTTACCAGGGCCTAGGCCTAGCTGCCTAGAATGCTGTCCTGCTGGGCATCCCCCCCTCACTTTCCCAGCCCATGCTGTAGTCTAATAGCACTACAGCACTATCTCCAGTATCACTATTACTTCCTGTAAGCAGCAGAAGGGGTTGCAGGAGACACTATCAATGTTACAGCAGAGGAAAGCTGAGACTGGGGATGGAAGGGGGTACCCAAAAGGACAGCACTCCCTCCTCCTTTAATATATACAAATTGTGAATGGCACAAGTTGTCATGGGCCTAAGATGCCAGTCCTGAACACCTGGCACATTTGTGATGTTAGGGCAGGAGGTTTAAATCTTCAGGTTTTGGCAAAGTTAGTGCTCCAATTTTAGTTGGTTATTCACTAAAGTGAGAATTTGACTGTTGAAAGTGAATTGTAAACACTTCAGGTGGCTACATCCTGATTCTCTACTCCATATTCACTAAACAGCAGATTCCCAAAGCAAGTTGGTGACCGCATCAGAATTCCCTAAGTAAAGTCACGACCACGTCAGTGGTCATCTAGTGTGTAGTATGGGACAATCGTTAACTGGCGAATTCATCACATCACAGAGTTTGCTGAACACCTGAACATAGGGAAGTGGCGAATTCACACCTTTATGAGACAATTCAGACTTTAGTCAATAACCCCCTCAGTCTTCTGCTGTCTTGTTTCAGTCAGAGGCGGCTCTGGCCCTATTGGCGCCATAGGGGCCCCCCCCTTCCCGCGCCCTCGCCCCATCCCGCCCCCACTCACCTCCAACACCGCCGTCCAGCCACTGCTCAACTTTAGATCTCCCAAAAGTAACCTGCACGTAACCTCCCAGTCGGCTGGCACAATGTAAGAAAAAAAAAAAAAGCTAGGGGCGCCCCCTGGGCAAGCGGCGCCCCTAGCATTTGCCTACTCTGCCTAATGGTAGAGCCAGCACTGGTTTCAGTGCTCCCCTTGTAAAACCTTTGCTTCATTGTGTCTACTGTTTCAGAGTGTTGGATCTTCACTGTTACCTGTTTTTGCATTAGTTTCTGCAGTCTTAGCATCCTTAGTTGGAGTTCTGCAATTTCTTCTTTTCAGTTCCTGTGTGCTACTATTTCAGCAATCCTGCTTCCAAGTGTTACTGTGAGTTATAGTTCTGCTGTTTTAACCTGTGGTTTTCTTATAGACTGACTGTCACTAACTCCATTGTGACAAGAGTATCCACCTTAAAGTTTACCATGTGCACCTTTTTGAACATAAAAAAAATTCACCTTCCATGTTCTATATACAGTACATGTTCTCAGCCTATGGCGTCATGCTTTTATATGGTCAGGGACCTACAACATGACTTGTACTATCCAGACAAATTATAGAAGGGGATATTTCTGAAAAGCCCCTATATACAGCTCTGGACTCATACCAGCAAAGGTATCGCTAATTGTACCGCTGTCTCATGGTTAAAGTACTCGCTGTCATTTGGCTGCCAACCATGCACTTCCTGTTTATAATGATTTGCTGGCTATCTGGGCAAAGTCACAGTACACTGATGTCTCACACCATGCTGGTGGGCTGTAAGTTCTCTGACAAACAAATTAATACTTTTCATGCAATGATGATATGAATAGAAATGAATCATTGTTCACTGGTACAGATGTAATTACAGTCATTTGTTCCTTAAAAGTAAATTGTTGAATGCAAATGAATGTCAAACATGCAGGACATTAAAAAAAATAATAAAAAAAAAACCAAACCTTTATTTAATGAAAAAATTTTTTTTGGATTATTACCAAAATAGTTTGCAAAGTAGTTTAAAAACTCTTATAACACAATATAGGTAGTAATGTTTTTTAATGTTTTTTAAACATATGTGCTTTACATGTAGGACTAGATTAGTAAACTTAGATTAGTAGAACATAAAAATTCTGCAAGTCATTATATAGTTAATTTATGCTTCTAAAAATTCCAAATTGTGTCAGTGAAGTATGATAGTCAGCTGCATAAATATAAAAATTGGGCTTTTGGACATACTTACTGAATATGTATTATCTAAAGCACCATAGAAAACAATGGGACTGAGTAAAGTCTGTTTAACAGTGTGGCTGCTATCAGTATGTATTCATTTATATAGCACTGATACAGCAGCACTTTACAGAGATTCATCATTCACTTCAATCCCTGCCCTGTGGAGCTTACAGTCTAGTTTCCCTATTCAGTCGCACACAGAGATGTATGCTTTTGGATTGTGGGAGGAAACCCACGCAGGCGTGGGGAGAACATACAAACTCCATGCAGATAAAACCCACGGTAGAATTGAACCCAGAGCCCAGCACTGCAAGGCAGTAGTACTAACCACCGAGTAACCGCACTGCCCAAACAGACAGCAATAAGTTAATGAATTTAACTTTAAAGACAACATTTTTACAAGTGTTGTATTTAAATATCTGCCGATCCAATCCAGTAGTGACTGTTTTGTTTTGCTGCAATACTATGCTCTCTATGTTATAGATCTACTATTTCAAGTATCTACCTTATTTTCCATGAAAGTAAGTCTATCCAGCTGCCACCAGTGGGAAATTACTCTGAGGATCGTGACCGGAAAGGTGCCTGCCGCAAATGCCATACCCCTTTGCAGTGATTTCAGGGTGAAGAGCTTGCCCTCCTTAGACTCTGTGCCACGGTGTTTAACCAGTGCCATCTTCCACTGTGATATTGAGGATCCATTTTTAATCCGTCTGCACCTGTACCTGCCATATGGGCCTGGCTCACTTCTGTCCCACCACGGCTGCCCAGTTCCCGTGGTATCCTGATTATCCTGTTCTTGAATCTGTTCCTGGCATTCGGGCCTGGGTTCACTTCTGTCCCCCTACGGCTGGCCAGTTCCTGTGGTATCCTGAGTTTCCTTTTCCAGTTCCAATACCTATTCCTGATCCTGAACCTTTCTGTACACCTGGAACTTCCTAGTGGTGTACCACCTTGTCCCATGTATTCCTGTACCTGGCACCTGTGTTCTATGTCTAGTACGCCTGGTGGCGTAACAGGCTCTGGGTTTGCTTCTATTCCCCTATTTCATCCCAGTTCCCGTGGTAACTCCATGTTTGCATTTCCAGTCGTGATCCTGTCTATTCTGAATCCATTAAAGTGTCTTGTTGTTATAAAAATATTTGTTCCTGTTTCCAGTCCTCCCTTATACATGCATGCCATAGGTTCGCTAAGGCTGGTTTAGGGCAGTGGTGGAGAACCTTTTTGAAACAGGGTGCCGAAAAGGTGTTTTCATTCACCAGCGTCGTCCTCCAAAGTCCCGGCGCCAATAAGTGACGTCATCGTGCCTGTGTCGGGGGAGGAGTGCACCTGTGTCGGGTAAGGAGCGCTCCCCGGCGAGTGAGCGCTCCTTCAGTATAGGCGTGGATTCCTCCTGAAAACTGTCAGGTTGGGCCCGCAGCCTGCACTGAAGGCAGCGGTGGTGACGGCACGCTTGCCATAGGTTCGCCATACCTGGTTTAGGGTATGTTCTTCCCTTTAATAATGCATGCGTTTGTTAGCTCCTTACTATAATGTCACATTACATTTTGTACTATGCAATAGTTTATTATGATAACAGAAAGCTAATTTTGTAACTCGGCATGCTTGCATGTGGAATGCACCACAACAAGTCATTTCATTGGTATGATACCAATGAAATTCTTTCCATGCTAACCTGATGATATCCACAGTTAATGAACTATACTTCAGATAGTAGTAATTCCTATCAAATGAACTCATGTTTTTTTACTGTGGCAAACTTTTCAGACTGGATCATGTGTACTTCTTTGTACAGAAAAAATATAGCACATTACAGAATTAGGTTGATCTTTCATGTTAATAAATGGCATATGGAAATATGCATATTATGCAAGATGGTAATATCCCAGTATCCGAGATAGTCTACCACAGGGGTCTCAAACTCAATTTACCCGGGGGCTGCTAAGGGTAGAGTCTGGGTGAGGCTGGGCCGCATCAGGTTTTCCACAAGAAAACAACAGATTAAAAACAATACATGGCCCTGCGGGGCAATCAGCAGCTTTGTGGGGCAATATGCAGCTCGCTGGGTGATTTGCATCTGCTGGGGAAATTAGCACCTTTGTGGGGAAATACGTGGGTCAGCGGAGCAATGTGTGGATTTATGGGCTATTGGTGCATGTGTGATTTCTTTTTGGGGCCATTGGGGTGTGTGGAGCTATTGAGGGGGATGTGGGGTCATTGGGGTTTAATTTATTTTTCATTGGTGGCCATGGGGGTTAGGGGTGGCTGTGGGATGGTCGGGGGGATTGCTGGGGAGTCTTACTTACCCCCCAGGCAGAGTTCAGCAGCACGTGCTGTTGCTGCTGCAGCCAGCAGCACTAAACAGGGAAAGGAACCCAGAAGCGCTGATCACATGCGGTCCCGGGTTCCTATTGGCTCCTGTGACCGATCAGGTCACAGGAGCCCTCCTCTTTGCACGGAGGGAGTCAGCTAGGACTCCATCTGTGTCAGATCCAGCACTCCACCGTCGAAAAAAATGCCTGGTGGAACACAGGACCGGGGGCCGCAAACTAGCATCCTGAGGGCCGCAGTTGGCCCGCGGGCCGCGAGTTTGAGACCCCTGGTCTACCATCTGAAATGTCCTCACAGTTGCTCATTGTTTGCAAAGATGTTTCTAAAGCCAGCTGTTCCTATGTAGCCATATTCAGATAACTGCTTTTTTTCATATTTGCTGACTATGTAAGCCATGGTAATCCCTCTCAACAGTGAAGAATTCCCTAGTTATAATTAGCAGAATGTAGCTGGCGCATCCTGTTTTCTTTATCAGGGTTTTGTTAGACAACTCTGGGTAGAGATGACAGAGCTATTGATAGTTATATTATATCCCCTTTGTTGTGGGACTCTCCTATATTACATTTTGTAAACTAGAAAGTTTGGGAAAAGGAGACTTTATGGCAATACCTGATGAAGAGGCCTTACATTTACCATCTATTCCATTAGCCAATAAAAGGTATCACCTATACAATCTTGTCTTTGCGTAAATCTATGGCTAACATTGTGCATAACTCCACAGAAACAGTCTATTGCGACTGTCTTTAGCTGGTGAATTCACAACTATATGAAACAATTCGGACTTTAGTGAATAACCCCTGTAAATCATGACAATCAACTTACCGTAAAACTAAAATATCTCTAGTTTACTCTGGTTAATTTAGAGTAATTTCTTAATTCTCTCTCCCAAGTCTTTATTATTTTAAACCGCTGAGACTTACTCAGATGCAGTCATGCCTAGACATACCTAAATTTAGTGCCCATTAGACATACCTAGATTCAATGCTTATTAGACATACCTAGATTCATGAGGGGGTTATTCACTAAGGTGTGAATTCGACTGTCGAATTCGCAAACAACAGATTCCCATAGCAAATCCTCTACAATTTCCCCATTGTAAAGTCACGACAATTTTTAAATGTTCAAGTGCACCCGTCAGCTCAGGATTATTAAATATTTTATTAAAGTATGTGACTTTATAATGTAAATCAATTAATTAGGAACCAAAAAAAGTTTGCATATTGAAAATATACTTACTTCAATCTCAGCCTGATTAGAAAACATAGAAGCTGCCATCTTCTGCCTGACCTGTTACTCAAACACTACAGGAAATCCCCCTAACAAGCAGGCTCCCCTCCCCTGTCTCCAAATCTCATGTGCACGTGCACTAGCA
>WMED01002988.1:0-14817 GCA_019650415.1 Pipa parva
AATTTCATGATTGCACTATTTCAAATTATTCTAATTCGTTGACCAGCACTTGTAATTCTACTCTAGTCTGCTTAAGAGACTATGGAGGATATTCACTAAAGTCAAATTGGTGGAAAAGAGAGGAAAAATTAATTTTCCCCTGTTTTTTCCTCATTTTAATCATTTCCTCAATTTACTAAAAATTGTTGCTAGTTTTTAGCAATATCACCTATTTTGAGCGATATTATCTGAACATCGAGTCATCGATATCGCTCAATGACTATTTAAGAAATTTTTCCTGCTTACCTAGTAGGGCTCTCTAGGACCCCCACACTTCTCCCTAACTTTACCCTTCACTTAGTACTAAGCTAGATGGGGGAACTGCTAAACCCAGCAATGTCAGTTAATATGATTAAACATTGTTTTCTATTTATGTTCATTCCTTCACCTTTAAAAGGCTTTTATTGCCTCAAGGTTAGGATTCTTGTGCATATATGGAAGTTTGGCCCATTCCATTGAACTGTCAAAACTACATATTTCTTTCTGGGGAAGTTAGCTTGAAAATAGTATCAGACTAGCTTTGATGTAGAATGTTGGACAAGGCTAATTTCAAGCTGAAAAACAGATACTAATGAAATATATTCAGGAAATAATGAGCAGAAAGGACAAGCTTGGCGAATTTTGCAACGGTATAAAGAGCAGGTTTTGGAGAGGGCTAGAATGTGGGTAGTAATAAAAGGGTCAGTTATTTATGGTTCAAATGTAGCAAGCCTGTGATGTGCGGCTAGAGTAATGCTGTCAATTGTGATATAGATGTCACAGTAATACTTTTCATAAATAAATTAATTAAATAAGCATTAAGTATGTCACTATTGCATTAATAAATGGAAAATGTTAAGTTATGTGAGTAATGTTACTCTTTATTATGGATATTAATGTAAAGCTGCAATGGCAGAAATGTTTCATCCATAAAAAAGCAGATTTCTAGGTTGTAATGTGGATTTTTTGCTATTGAGATATGTTTTTGTGATGAAACTATTTGTCTGTGGGAAGCATTATGCACTTTGCCCTTTTATAAACATGCCTTTTTTTTTTTTGCTCTGAATTTTTTTTTTTAAATGACAAATTGCCTCTTTTAAAAATCTTTTTATATATTTTCAGATTGCTTTTTGATGGTCTTGGATAACAGCTTACAAGACCTTTCTACATATAAAATGTCAAAATACTAAGACTGCAGCTGCCCTTCTCAGAGAATGTGACTTTGGCAGTCCTGAGTGGTTACTCTGATACAATGTTTAATTCTCTATGGGTTTTCAATGTACATCTATTTGAGGCTCCACAAGCTATATTTATATCAGCAAAGTGGATATTTTTTTTCAATTGACACTGCTCATTTGGATACCCCAATGTGCTAATAACAGCTTCTCTGCAGGTACATGTACCTTTTTTAAGTTTACCTTAACTCAAGTGCTAATAACAAGTGTTACTGGTCCTTGTTATAGAGTGATATTGTTACCAGGAAAATATTCTGCTTGGCACATTGTTTGAGAAAACATATCTTAACATAGGTAGAAAACAGTATTTTAAAAAGATAATTTTGTGGAAACTGCATTTCTCCAGTCAAAACACAGTTTGGGCAAAATGTAATAAAGTCAGAAAGACTGCTTATAGTCTTTTTGAGTTTACTGCGCAAGATCTCATGAGATTATTGCGCAAGTTTTTTCAATCTTGATTTTTCGATAGAAAGGTAGTTATACTACTAATGGCTACCTTTCTATTGAAAAATATCGATAAATTGAGATAAAAAAAACTCGCAATGGGTAACTTTCTATTGAAAAATAAAGATTAAAAAAACTTGCGCAGTAATCTCGCGAGAACAACACAAGATCTCGCACGATAAACTTGGAAAGACCGAGAGCGACTTTTTTATGTTTATATCTGTGTTGCAATTAAATATTAAGAATGGGTGATAATATCTGACATCAATCGTATATCTTACAACAATAATTATATCTATAACATGAATGAATTTTATTCAGTTTTTTTTTAATGCTAAAAAAGAAGAGGATGGCAAACATAAAACATAACAACTGAAAGCACACAACTTAGTTTAACGAAAAGAGTTGAGGGATGGAATAAAGAAAAAAAAATCAATCCCAACTGTGTATATATACATAAAGATAAACAGACAAAGTGGAGAAAAGCATTCTATAGAGTAAGATGTAAGAAAGAGATAAGCATTACTATATAATTCATGTTCATGGAATTGAAATCCGAGCACCAATTTAGGAAACTCCATATAACGTGCTGGAGTTCCTGGTCTCAGTGATTATAGCTGGATTGCACTTTCCAGTCTTCAGTCAATTCGACACAATATGCTATATACTTTTATATATCAACAAATTCTGTTTCTCAAAATACATTTACATTTCAGTTGCTTTAATGTAAAATGCTGACTGCATGAATATACAGTAGATTCTTACAATTCTCCATTAAAGTCATTTTAAAATGACAAGATTTTCTCTTTTCAGTCTCAGCTTTTTTGACTACACCAGAGAAATATGTTCATCTCTACCTTCAGCTTTACAGTTTTTAATTTTCACATAATGCTTTTTTAGGTCAGTGTGCAAGCTAGACATTGATTCTTTGTGATGAGCAGTTAATTAAATCTATCATAAAACTGGTGTTTCAGAATTACTGACCACGCAGCAGATGTAAAATTAAAGCTGACCTTTTAATCTATGCAAATATTGACTGATATGATTGCAATAAATTATATTAAGTTTTTCTATACATAAAAGTTCATAAATCTATACATGGGTAGACAATGTAATTCAGAGTATCTCTTTCCTCTTTAGTAGTCATTATTCTCCTAATAACTGAACATTTTACTAGTTGTGGTTATCAATTTTTACATCTCATTCCCCATGGCCATGATACAGCTAGTGGGCTAAGTGTCTCTTTTTTTCTTAAAAGAGGACAAGAGATAGTCTTTATTTGGTCTAGTGAGGCCTTAACCAGCTAATATTCAAACTTAAAACTAGTTAACATATGTATAGATGTAAGTCAGGTGTACATAATGAAGTTCGTAATAAATGTAGTATGCACTCCAAGATGCCACCAAGTAGCAGAAGATTTTAAAACTCAGATTCTAGTGTAGGAATTAGCAGCACATCTCTGAATTTAGAAAATATGGTGAGATTTGGGTACCCAGATCAATGGTTAAATTGATGTATAAAGGGAGGTCCCTGTAAACATATTCCATGGATGAATGATTGCATTATGTTACATACCTTCACTGCGATCCACTCTTCGCTGTTCTCCTACGTTGCATCTGGGCAGTGGTGCTCTGTGCGTGAGAGGCCAAAAACTTGTTTTGAATGATGTGTTGTTGCCTTGCAAGGCAATGACTCATGTCAGAATGTCCCTCCCTCTGCTGCCAGCAGGGGTGTTAAAAGCTGGCATTTACAGGCAATCATTGCCTGAATGTCTTCCCCACTTTAGGCTTCTGTGTCACTGTAGTTTCTAGTTCTGTATCCAGCTTCCTTTCCTGTTCCAGTTTCCTGCTGCTGCCTAGTATCAACTCTGCTACCTGTACTTACTTAAAGTGACAGTTCTCCTCTTAAAGTGACAGTGTCTAATTTCTACTTATATATAGCTATCACTTCCGGGGGTGAGTGAGTCTGAGGGCCGCGACCTAGAAGTCTTGTTGCTGCAAAGGCCATACCTCCTTGTGGGGGTCAAAAGTGAAGACCGGAGGCTCCTTAGGCTTCGCGCCTCAGGCAAACCCGTGTCGGCCCCATGGAGATAAGAGGGTCCACTATATCAGTGACACAATAGAATGTAGAGGTTGTGTAATACAATGTAATTTTTTCTAAATACTGTATTTCATTTTCTACACTGCTTAATAAAATAGAAATGACTGGCATGTATTGTTATAAATAATCAGTCTTTGGTATACTACGTTAACATGTTTTTTCCTAGTATATAAGCAGAGCTTCCTAAACAAATGCTGCCATAACACAATAGATATATTTATATGTATATAGCACAATTATTTTTATCCAAGGTTAAATGCTGCACAAAGCATTACCTCTTTATGCAAGATAACAACTCTGGGAATACAGCATCACATTTTCATAAAAATGTTTAACTTTCATAGAATCCCTTTAAGTTTTCTTCACCAGCCTTCGGTTATAATCTTAAATTTTATGAGTAAGCTCTTATAACCTTAGTTTTCACAATGTTCTTAAATGAACTAAAGTCTTTAAGAAAAGTACCCAAGCCACTTACTTCTGATCTAAATGAACTGACTGGATTTTTCCTACCTTGATCCAACTACATATTTTCCTATAGTCAGGCAAAACAACCCTTTGCCATTTAAATACAGTACCTACACAAAGTACATATTTCATGAAAGTACACACCTTCATCTATTTAGGTGTACAAAGACTTGTCACAAACTTAGGAGTATCAAATGCATAACAAAGAAAGAAATCCCTCTGTGGTGTAATCCCATCAGTCTCTGAGTGATAACACCAGACCTCAACGCGTTTCACCAAATGGCTTCTTCAGGAGGTAATTAATGAAGATTTGTTATTCATCTTGTAAAACTAAAAAATCAATAAACTTCAAATGGAAAAAAAAAGGAATTATCAATATTATAAATTTTCAACAGATTGAAACGTTTTGATCAAATTTTCGCTACCACAATATCACATTTTTGAGATTGCTGTAAATGAATTTTATTTTTGTATAAATTGCTATTTGATATTATGCTGAAATCATCGATATTGCGATATCAATATTTTTGACTTTATTTAAGTGTCAAAAAGCCTCACAAAGCATAGCAATCTACATTGTTGTGAAAGTGGAGTTCTAGACACATCACCTAGTGGAATTATGCCACTTCTATTACTCCTATTGCTTAATACAGTCTGTGTGACCTGTGATCTGTGAAATGAACACTACTATGCACATATCCTTCCCCAGACTGCACCTAAAACAAAACAAAAAAACATAATGTTAACTGTGCCACTGTGTATTGGAATTTCATTTGAACTTATCAGTGACCCACATCCAGCTAAAAACCATTAAACAAAACAAAACAAAAAATTAGAAAACTTAGATCAGTTTAAAAAAATTTTCAAACACAAATTGGCTAGGACATTTTGAGCAGCAATAGAGAGAAACTATTCTGAGACACATCTTTTACACCTTGCCACCTCTGTGTGGGTACTTATTTCAATGTATGGGTGAAATGGATTTATTGAAATACTTACCCAACAATCTTGTAACAAACAATATTTCCCAGGCAATTACAGATAAGTGGATTTCACGGGAGACAGGCAAGCAAGACTCCCAGCATTAGTCTCCCATGGAGAAAGAGAAAACAGCCAGGGTGGTAAGCACATCTAGGGAAAAGTGAGTAGAGACATAAGATAGCACACTTTCATTGACAGACATTAGAAAATGTTATAGTCTTTTCTGTTGAATTTCTTAAGAAAAAAAAATGACTTCAAGGAGAGCATTACCAGATTTGTGAACTACAGGTACAGACAACAAAGGGGTTAAATGAAGAGTTTAGTTTAAGTTGTTTAATTCAATATGAATCTTGCTTCTATGTTTTCCAGAACTAAAGGCTTGAGAATTACACCTAGATTAATGAACTTTTAACAGTTAGAAAGTCATTTAGCTTTATTAACACCTACAAATTATTATTAAGGCTTTTTTTTAAAGAATTCTTTGTTTACATTGCTTTTTAAGGTGATGGCAATGAATATCAGCTCTTATTCATAAATGAATGGCAAAAATGAAATATTTTTAATATTTACAGTGAACACTGTGATTAAGGGGGAAGTTATATAATGTGATTTATGCAAACACCATATGATATTTTATTTGTAATATGCTTTTTGTAATTAAAGTATATTTTGTAACCCTATATTTCAAATTGGTACTTAATGTTAAAGTGGGCAAGCATGGGTTAACCTTCTCACAGAGTATTATACCTGCTGTGTCCACTTCGGGTGGGGCTTGTTAACTATAAATGTTTCACATCTTTGTACATCTATTCACCTGATGAATGGGGTCACCCCCAAAACATTGTGCTTTTTGCACTGTTTTATAACAGTTTAAATGTGGATTCCCCTGTAATATACAACTGAGTGTCTGGCTGAACAATCTTGCCACATCTTCTTTGCTGTTCATTTCAGGCTGCTCAATCTCCACAAACAACAACAGAGAGGACAACTCTAAGATAAAGGTAAATACTGGAGCATTTAACTGTGTTGCAAACTTATTTTATTTCCACAACATGTTTTATACCCACTTTTGGTAGATGTATGTCAGAAACATGTTGTGGTAATAAAATAAGTTTGCAATACAGCTAAGTGCTCCAGTATTTACCTTTATCTTAAAATTATACCAGTTGCATCCATTTGGTGATGTGCTAATAACATGGAGCTTTCCCTGCAAGGATTATTGCTATAATACACACATTTACACTTACCTACATTAAAGCATAGTAAGTCACCTCAAAACTAATACTAATTAAGGTTGTACTAATGAAATAAACATTTTTGTAAGTATGTATGTATTTTTAAAAAATATACCTTTACTCAGCGTTTCTCTCTGTTATCTTTCCTGTCAGCCTGGCTTTTCTTTCTGGAGTCAGGTTGGTAGATGGTAATGGTAAATGATGGTAGACATAGCTCCTCTAATCAGATCCCTTGAATCATGATCTAGCAAATCTGATTGGAGGAGCTATAATGTCAATCATTTAGCCCTGCCCAACCCAACTCATGAGAAGTTAGTTACACCTCCCCAGGATTAGGATAATCCAGAAATACTCAAGGGAGGGTAACTATATCCGAAGAACCTAATGTGAGTGAATGTTTTGGGTAAGAATCTACACATAAAAATATTGTATGAAGCTCTACTCAAGTGTACATATCTGTAAATAAACAGTTCCTGTTATTTAAGAAAGAATCTCTGACACCCGTTATTGAAAGCAAAAGGTACAGACACTATTCCTATTTGTAAGCGGGGCCTACTATCCTGGGGTGACTGAGTGATACTGTGGATGAATTTCCTCAAGTGGATGCATGTCAACACATGTCAAGTGCTTTTCAATACCAGTGTTCAGGTAACCTGCCTTCATCTCCTGCTCCTTCTGCGCCCACTCCCTACCATCTTCCTGTCTCCATCCCTCCCAGCCATATCCGCCTTCCCCTAATTCCTCCAGGCTCCCTGATTTATTGAGTATCTTAAGGCAAAAAAAAAGTTTTCACAAAGTACATAGGTCACTTACATTTCACTTCTATCCTGGTGTAAAGGACCAGTAGCACCAAAAAAATAACACCCAATCCCATTTTTTTTATTGAGCTTTACATAAATTGCCTCAGAAATTCTAGTTTTAAAGTTATATATCATATCCTTACTGTCCTTTTATTTGACTCCTCATTCTGATAGGCAGAAACCAGGACTGCTACCTTCCTACTTTGCTTCCTTTTGAGGCATCCATCATGGGAAACGTTCCTAGTAGTGCCCAGAGGCAGGCAGTCCACCCAGTTACTTCCAGTTTCAGGACCTCATTAACTAAAGGATGAATTCATCTTGCTACAATTCCAAAAATAGATGCAAATTCACCTCTCAGTATAAACTACGTGGAGAATAGATATGCTGAACAGACACAGCGGCAATTGCTGTTGCGTGCATAGTGTGGTTTAATTAGTTGGATAGTGCAGTCATGTGGAGTGAGGTGAATTTGACAAGTGAAGGGCAGTGACAACCATCTTACCATATTCCCATATCTGTATTCTGTGAATCTATTTCTATGTCACCTTGTCCCTAGGCCATGTTCTCACTTAATCACAGTTGCTATTGTCACGTTTGAATGAATAGTTGCCTTACACAACACTGTAGGCCCTGCCATCAACCCCCCAATTCGCTAGTTTGAAGTGGAGAAGTCAAACAGGTGAATTCAGAGCAGGTCACCTGGCCGTAGTCACACCTTCACACCACTCCTACGCTTAGTCAATATTATAAGCACCTGTGTACTCACACACGAAAAGTCATCCGTAAATTCATGACTATCATAGTCACCCGAATTGGTTGCATATTCGCCACTTCACAGAGTTTAGTCAACAAGCAAACATGGGGAAGTAGCAAATAGATATGAATTCATAACTCAATGCAGCTATTTCGACTTTAGTCAATAAGGCCCTCAGCCTTTTACAGCATCAAAAATACCATACCCTGTTTTTAAAAAAATAATTCTAAAATCCTAACTATGAAGGTCCACTAGAGAGCAGCAAAGAATAACATATGAAAGAAAATGAAATAATATTTAAATGTAACGTGGTTTAAATGCACCTGTTACTGATCATATTAGAGAGAATAGTGCACCCCAACTATGCAGCTACAGCAGCAATCAAAGAATTAAAATAAATATAAAGAAATAACACAGATATTCATATTTCATTTTATATTTTGTTTGCAATCATTTCTTAAAACTATTTAAAATAAATGATGTTTTAATGAAAAAAAGTGTTTTACTATTCAGATATTAACTGTAAAGAAATCTGTCCAGTATATTATATGAAATACATTTGCACTGGTTTCTTCAATTGGTTGGTGCCTTTGATGTATGCCTCGGTGCGTTTGTGATGTAACATTTATACACAAATAGAATTCATTTTTCTTTAGGAAGGAATTTACTTACCTTTAACCTACTCCTAGATGCTATAGCTTCAATTCCCATTTGTCAAATGTAGATATGTTTATTGTCACAAAACACACTTTACTTTTGCAGTAGAATGTTTATCCAAAGTGAAACTATCATGTAAAAATCCTGTGCTCTTACAGGTATGATAGGGAGATGTGATATGTAATGTTTTTTCCAAAGCGCAAATAATAATAAATAAAAGAGATACTGGCAATAGCAATGAATTAAAATAAAATACTAATGTTATCTTCTATATTCTGTTTCCTGCAGAAGCAATACATGTTGTTCATTCTAAGAATTAGAACCCAATTCCCTCTAGGCAAGTGAGCATGTAGACACTATCACAATTGTCATGCCTGTGAAACAGTACCTACATAATGCATGCAGTTTCACTGTTGGGTAGCTCCAAAGGAATGGATTCTTTTTATTCATTTTCATTCAGTATCTGGATAAGCTGCGTTCCTTTTAAATAAGTGGAAAGAGATGGCAAAGAGCAACATCCACTGGATTTTAAGGCCACTGATGACTGTTGCAGAGAAAATTATCCTTTAAAAAAAAAAAGCCTGTATAAAAAGAATATAAAAAAACTAGGTAATGTAGTTCTGCACTAAATTATGGATACATTTATCCTGGTAAAATGTGATGATGAATTTGAATGGACTTGTTAGTAAATGTTCCTTTTTTTCTCTACCCTTCTTGCAAGTGTCTGCCTTATACTATACAGATGGTGTTATAAATAGTTTAGTAAACACCGACTCTCTTTTTATTGATGAACAATCCCATCTAAAAAGAAAAAAATCATTAAAAGAGTTGTGCTATTGATCCTACGGGGTACACATTTCTTTGTTTTATACAGTATATGCAGAATGACAAAAGTATATTCTTAAACTCCCAGCAGGCCACAAACTGGTGTGATTATTTTATACAATGTTTAAATAAATGTATTTATTTAATTGCAATACCAGTCTTTTTACAGTGTGGTCACAAAACATAAAGTCATAGAAGGAATACAACATGGGAAAGGTTACATTACAAATCCCATTGATTATAATGATGCAAAACACAAATAATGAAATGAGAAAGCAGAAAAGGAAGAATTTCTTGAAGTGTTATTTAGGAAATTTAAGGAGTATATTCAAATGTTCAGTTGCATAAAATGAAAATGTCAAACTATATATAAAATTATTCTTATCAGCTTATTATTTACTAAGTTGCACAACAAATACAGGTATATGTCTCTTTTTAGGACAATGTGAAAATAGATTTGCTTAGATCAGTGGTCGGAAAGTGTGGCTCACGAGCCACTTGCGGCTCTTTAGCTACCTTGTTATAGTTCGGAGCGCACTGCCGAAGCCACGCCCAAGCCACATCCATGGTCAATGATGGCTCTTTTGATTGGCTGTTGGTGGTCATGTGGTCGGGAGAGGGCACGCCTCCCTCCTCCAGCGACTAACAAGATAGTTGTCGCCACTGGAGGAGGGAGTGAAATGGCTCCCTCCTCAAACAACTTTGCCAACCCCTGGCTTAGATTAATAAAACTCTGCAACCTAGTTATGGCTTACACATTTCAATTTAGATATTTGCTTCAACTTTTCAAGGCGGGCGTTTCCCCAAGAGCGTTTTTATGCTTTGTCTAGTGTGGATGATCCCTTTTTCTTTTTTACAAAATGACGTTGAACTGAAACCATGTCACCTGAATATTGTTATATTTATAAGCATGTAATGAAATGAAAGCATACAACTTGAATTCTGTTACATCTTGTTATACTTGTAGCAATTACACTGCTCTGTGTAATATATAACTTGGCCTATGCATAACCACTATCTGATGCCATGCTTTATAATTTATGCTTTATCATATACTTTATGATTTGGATTATTTGTTGATTTACTATTATTAATCAGGTCTTTATTTGTTTACACCTTTTGATGAATCGCTCCTAGGACACATGCATTAAATCAATAATAATAATCCATTTAATTGATTCATCGAATTTTGAAAATTATGAAAAAATACACACAAAAAAAAATCATAAAAAAATAAATAATTTTATAACATAATAAATTTCCAGGATAAGAGAGTATAGGTGATACCTTTTATTAGCTAACGAAATAGATGGTATTTCCAGGATATCACACATTGCACTAAGTTGCATCACAAATATATGCCCCTTTTTAGGACAGTGTAAACAGATTGGTTTGGACTGATAAGACTCAGTAATCTAGTTATGGCCTGGCCATTTAAATTTGGACACTAGTTAAAACCTACAGGGTGGGTGTTTCCTAGGAGCGCTTTCACATTGAGTATAAATTGCTGACACTTTTGGGGTTATTCACTAAGGTACGAATTCAATTGTCGAATTCGCAAACAGTGGATTCCCATAGGAAATCTGCTACAATTTCCCCATTGTAAAGTCGCAACAATTTTTTAAAGTTAAGATTGCGACAATTTTCCTAGAATAAAGTTGCGACAGTAGCAGCCTAATGCTACTGTCTAAATGTGTTCACAATAGGTTAAGCGCCCTTTGAATCAATAAATGAAAATTTAAAAATAGAAATAAAATTGAATGAAACAAATTAATAATCAAAACACAATGATCATATCATAAAACAATAAAGGGGGGAATTCACCAAGCTCTGAAGTCAGGCGTGTAGTGTTCGCCTCACTTCGGAAAAACTGAAATGCGCATGCTGATGTCCTGCACGCGAGCACTCGAGTCTCCTCGCCAGGAGGGGAATCCCTTTAATGCGCATGCTGATGTCCGCGTGCAGGACATCAGCATGCGCATTTAAATTTTTCCGAAGTGAGGCGAACACTACGCGCCTGACTTCAGAGCTTGGTGAATTCCCCCCAAAGTGAAGTTGGAGATCAGTCCAAAGAAAAGTCCACAGTCAGTTAAATAAAGTCAATCTTTGAACTGCTGGTATGAGTTTTGTACTCCTCCTGCTTGCACTCCTTATAAACAAAACTGCCCGATTGTTTTGGATAGTAGAGAGTGGATGTGTTTCATATGAAGCACAGAAAAGTAGAATGCGCTGGAGGTATTGACAAAAGAGAGGAAAAAAATTCCCCTAGTGTGATACAGTTTTTTATACAGTCAATTAGTGTGACGTGCACAGTACAGTGAATTTCTGGATTTTTAATGAGTGGTGAATATCACTAGATAGTGTACAGTGAGCATTTTAAGATATACCACTGACCAAATGAATATTATATAGATATCACTGTGTGCATAAATGGAAATGTGTACTTGGTAACTTTAGCCGTTAGCAGTGCTAGTGCTAGGTGAGGACCTGATCGGACCCCCCTATTAAGAATCACTCACCAGATGTGACTGGATCAAATGGCAACAATCAAAGATTAATCGTTGTGGTTGGCGGTCATTTTCTCTCCATTAGCGATCATAGGATTGAAATAGAAGAAATGACATGTAATCATCCAATAAAAAGTATAACAAATTTATTTGTAGTTACTTACACATGGAATAAAATTCTTCAAGCGCTTGAAACAAAAGTCCTCACAGGTAGCTGTACAAATCTCAATGCGTTTCGCCAATTTAACGATCAGCTTCCTCAGGAGAATAGCTTGTAGCTAACTGTGATGGTGGATTAGCATTTTCTGTGCATATAAATGTGATCCGGCTTCACTTCTGGGTATGGACGTGATGACGTCAGATGCTTCGTGGCGTCTGACGCTGCCTAGTGCGTAGTGCTGATGGGAAGTGTAGTTCCTTGTGGCATTGACTAATAGGAAGTGCCGGCTCTGGGTGTTGTGATTTTGATAGGTTGTACATGCATATTAAATGAGCGGTATGACGTGAGACGCTTCGTGATGATAAGAGGATGGGAATTGTAGTGCTTGGATGAGAATAATACTGTGTTGGGGAATGGTGAATTAATTGCTCTTATCGAAAATAAACAAGTTTAAGTTATAATTATATCGGTGAATGGACAGTGAATAATTATTAAATGTGACAGTGGTAGATGGGAGTGAATGTTTGGTGTTATACATCTCATATTGGGGCATGAATATAATAAAAGTTGTTTGTGACAAATGGTGAAAGGGATGTTTAAAGTAAAACCTTTACAATATGAAAATGCAGAATGCCTTAAAAAATTAGTTACAACAACCAATGAATATACATGTAAAAATATAAATGATAATGATTAAAATAAATGTAACACATATAAAATAAATAAATATGAAATGCTGAACGATTCTTGTCTGATGTATTTTGATACTACTAATGCTACTGTCTATCTGGCGAATTTGCACCTATACACAGTAACTTGGACTTTAGTGAATATTGTATGCACCAACCACTATGATTAAGGGTCTGGAAGCGCGAAACATGTAAGTGCTGGTGACATCATTATTTTTTCATTGTGACCTGATTTTATGGATTAATAAAGGAGAATTTAACTTTTTGGTGTGCCGGACCATATCATATGGTCAAGCTTGGTAAATTAGATAAACCCACAGTTAAAGTTAGATCACTTAGATTGTAAGCACTATGGAACAGGGACCTCCAACCTCTTGTGTCTACCACAACCTGGCACTTAAAGTGAAGTATGCTTGTGATATTTTACTTGCATTGTTTAATGCACTCTTCCCTTGTCTGTATTATACTTGTATTGCTGAATTGTACAGTGCTGTGTAAATGTATCAATAAAATTATACATACATACATTTTACAAGTTGTGGGTATGGTATATTTTGTTGTTACTAGGTATGGTATTTACTGAGAAAACAACCACAATAAACTTGAGATTCAACTGTACTTTTTTATCAGCATTTATGTTATGAGATTTTTTTCTGTCTTAATTGAAATAAAACTACTGATAAGTACATTTATGGTTTTTTCAAGTTGCAGAACAGATTAAGTTTTATGCTACCGGTGCCTGCCTAATTACAGTACATAATCCCTTTGTTTCAAACAGCGACAGCTGAGATCAGATGCTGAAAAAAAAACACTTGTGTTATGTGCAAAGAATCGCAAATGATTTGCACCTGTAAAATGAACAAATTAGAGGACAGAGTTTTCCTTTTGTGATGAGTTGAAAATAATCCAAATAATTTAATTCAATTCAATATAATGAATAATATTTTCTTGGTGAGATTTCTTTTTTTAGCATCCTCCTTTTGCAAGGGTGTGGTACTGCATAATTTAGGTGTTGTGTCCTAAATGTAAAAAACTATGTGTCTTCATGAGCAATATTAAAGTTAATATTAACAACTAAAAGAAACAGAAACGGCTGGTGACTTTCTAAGCATTGTTTTTTTTCAGAATGTTGTAGATAGTGGCATTTTAAGACAGTTTGTAATAGTTTTTTTTTTATTCTGATAAATTATTTAACTTTTTGTTCATAACTCTCACTTTCTTTTTTATCTTTAAATTGACCTTTGGTTTTAGGGGTCCATTAACTTAGCAACCAGCCACTGAGTTGGAAGAACTATACAGAATGGAAGAACTATAGTACAGTGCCTGATCAGAAACAATCATGTCTCATATTAATTTATACATTGGTTATGAGGAGGCAATTTAATTTATGAAACCTATTCAGACATGAAAAACTGTTATTAATGGGGCATATAATCACCTTGTATAAATATATAACTGGTCCTATATAATAAAATATATTGTGATAAGTTGTTGGCAAAATATACAGTATGTAAGCATCATCTGTTGCTAGATTGAAAAAAAACAGTAAGAACTGTGAAAGTGTGGAACGTCTTCCACAGCAATTGGTTCTAGCTAACAAAAAGGTTTGGATAGCCATTAAAAAGAATATAACATCAGGGATTATTTAAATCAGTAGGGATATTTAGTAGCATGTTCATTCAGTCCCAATATTAATAAGGTCAGGAATTAGTTATTTTCCATGTTGTTGCCTTCATCTGGACCAACAAGAATAAACTACTATTTAGTAAAGAAAATTGGAAGAACTTGAAGGACCTGTGTCTTATTTCAACTTTCCATACTATGTAACTATACAAGTTCTGATGAGGCGACATTAACTCACCGAGCAGAGGATTTCCACCTGTCTCCTTCTGCAAGCTATTCCTTGCTACCTGCTGGAGTGTAACTACCAACTACTGATTCACATAT
>WMED01002989.1:2051-17487 GCA_019650415.1 Pipa parva
CATATTACATATAAGCATTCTCCAACATATTACATATAAGCATTCTCCAACATGTTACATATAAGCATTCTCCAACATATTACATATAAGCATTCTTCAACATGTTACATATAAGCATTGTCCAACATGTTACATATATGCATGATGGTGTTTCCTAGTTTTGCAGAACATAAGGAGCCAAGTTTAAAAAACATGATGACTGGAGAAAAAAAACAAAGAAATGTTATGCTAAAAGATAATGTAGGAAAATCGAAACAGTAGTATTCTATTTCCTAATAATCATTTCATTTGTAAAGAGTAATTTACATTTAGCAATGTGTATGTTCTAAAGCAGGGATGGCAAACCTATGGAATGTGTGCCAAAGAGGGCACGCAGAGCCCTCTCTGTTGGTACGCGAGCCGTCGACAAACTTGCCTTCAGTACAGGCCGTGGACCTGATCTGACAGTTTTCAGGTTGGATTCATGGCCTGCACTGAAGGAGCGCTTGCTCGTAGGGGAGCTCTCCTCCCCCGACGCAGGCATGATGATGTCACTCACCAGCGCTGGCACTTCGGGGATGCGCTGGTGAGTGACGTCACCTTTTTTTGCACTCCATGCCAAAAAGGTTCGCCACCCTTGTTCTAAAGATATATTGGGCTAAGAATGTGGTAACAACTCCATCTAGTGGAGTAAGTGATTAATTGCTAAATAGAATGTGTAATGTATATGTCATTGCTGCGAGGGTCCCCAGAGGTGATAAAAGCTATTGCCCAGGAAGTGAGTGGGTGAAAGGTGCCTGTAATCAACTGCAGATAGTAAAGCCAATGCGAAATTTATTAAACTAGGAAAAGCTCATTTTTGCTTTTCCGAGTTTAGTAATCGCGAGAACACACTGAGCGTTAGGGCGAATGCTCTGAGTGTTCAGGAGAACAGGCTGCACGTTCTCGTGATAAGTATCACGATACTTGGTGCGTGCGATACTTGCCGTGAGAAGCCTTTTCTATTTAGTATATCCATGGAAAGGGTAGCTAAACAGTACAGCTTCCCTTTCCATGGATATATTGTATAGAAAAGCTTCTCACAGCACCAAATCTCACGATACTTACCGCGAGAACGTGCAGCCTGTTCTCCCAAACACTCAGAAGGGAATTCACCATTCAGCGAAGTGAGCCGAAGGATTCAGAGCTCACTTCGCTGAATGGTGAATTCCCCCCTCAGAGCGTTCGCCTGAACGCTCAGAGTGTTCTCGCGATTAAGCTCAGAAAAGCCGAAATGGCTTTTTCGAGCTTAATAAATTTCACCCACAGGGGCAGAACTACAATTACAGAGGGCCCCTTCCTGATCCCCCCAGTCCCTACCCCTTGCTGCAGTGCTCCTCTTTCAGCCTCCCAGACTCAGTAACAGGTTAACTTACCAGAATCCAGTGGGGTGCTAGACTCATGCGACCCCTATAGTTACTCCACTAGTGCAAATCAAACTCACATATTTATCCATGCAGTTCAAATGCATGATCAGAATGTCAGGCTCTGTATTTATTGTATATTATGTACAGTTTTCTTTCTTAGTCTAAATCACAATGAGCTATAATGTCAATCATCATTTTGCCCTGCACAACCTGACACTCAGGAAAGAAAAGTCAGGCTGACAGGGAAGATGACAGAGAGAAACGCTGTATAAAGGTACATTTTTTAAATACATGTATCAGAGCAACACAGCATTTTTCTTTTCTACAGACTGGAAGGAAAAGAGCAGTTTTGCAGAAAAACATGGTAAGCATTTCTTTTGTGGAAAAAAAATAAAAACTTTTCCAAAGGAGTTAATCCTAGTAGGCGTGGAAAGCAACTGTAAGGAATAAACAGTGGGAACTTTCTACTGTTTTGCTTCTGTGGGACTGTGAACTGCTACCACTGCCTGTTTTATATTTGGAGAAATTTCTACAGAAAAAAAAAAGTGTGTTTTCCCCAAAACCAAGAAGTTGTAACCTAAATTCACTTCCGAAGGTTCTGCTTGTTCTGTATGTAATACATTGCATTAGGACATAGTAAAATACCATTAGGTGTAAAAATGGAGATTACAACCAACAATGGGTGGGGGGGGAGGTTTCTCACAATTTAAAAGGAATTTTTAAATAAATGTACATTTAAATTGTTGTAGATAGTTTGTATTTGTTTTTTTTATCTCACTTTTTGTTTCAAGACACTATCTTACAGTTAAAGGGTCCCTTGGGTTACTTGGGAGGGTTAACCTAACAACCAGGCAGTACACGAAACAGGAAGTAATAAATAATAATAATTCGAAATTAAATATTGAGCTTCAGAATAAATTATTTTTTGTAAACCCAGCAAGTGAAGTACAAAAGAAAGGCAATTAATTAAAAAAAAATTAAAAAGGCAGTGAAAATTGAATATTTACATAAGATCTACTATTTTATTATTCACTGGTATATAATTTATTGGAGACCAGTAATAACAGAGGAGGCGGACTATTAATATATTTCCTATTATTACTATATTGCAATGTTGAATATGTAGACCAAATATGGCACAATTTATTGAAATATTCAGTAAAGCTAAGTCTATTAGAATTGTTGAGTGTTTCCAGCATTCCTTAGGAACTGTAAGAAAACAGCTCAAAACCAATCACCCACTACTCATTGTGACAAATGTAAATTAAATCAGATTTGGTTGGAATAACAGATCTGGCCCCAGCTGAGATGAATATCATGTTTGACATTGAATGTGCAAGGATGGATTTTATGTTTGACAGGGTTAGGAAATGCAAACCACATGCAAGTCCCCACCTCTGCAACAGCTTAAAAAGGATGTGCTTCTTTTCTAATGCTTTAATTTGATCAAGCATACGTTTCTTTTCTACTTAAAGGGACACTAAAATCTGCAAGCGAGCAGGTTTTACTGAAATGGCCAGTGTTAGAACAATAAGAATAAACTGTGTCGTGTTTCTTAGTTTAAACACAGCAATAACTCCAGATGTGTTCCTTAAACTAGCGCTTAGATAATACAGATTAGCTCCTCTTTGCACATGTCCAGTACATTATAAATAATTAGAATAAGCTGATGACATGCTTCATAATACAACATGTTTGCCATCACTAACTCTTGTTATTTGTGATCGTATGACCAGCTTATCCATTCAAGGAGCAGAGTGTCTCAACAAGTGAACTGGAACTCTTCAAATTGCAGTAATCTCACTACTTAAAAAACACCATAAAAGGGCACAGGCAGGAAGTGTTCTCCTTCCAGACTGCCCAAACACTAGGCAGAATGATAGAGAGGTCATATTGTGCATCCTCGAGGATGGTGGAGTTCTTATAGTGGCTATGTACCATTTCAGTTTTGCACTTCAAGCTGCAGGTACTTTGAGAGGCATAAGCTTTAGTTCCTCTTCTCAAAACACAAATAAATATTGGCTGGTTTTTCTATTTTTGATTTATGAATACCTGTAAATATACTGCTGTTTTCAAATATAATTTAATTCAGACATATTAATATGTTAATACATTTATATAGTCTACTATAGTAATATTGTCATATTCAATGTTCACTGTTTTACTAATGTTTATATGCTTGGGACTCCATTTAGTGTGCTTGGAGCTTCCTCTTGTGACCTATTATATTATGACACTTTCTTGTCATGTTATTTTCAAAAGGCTATGTTATGGCTTATCTAATAGTTGATGTAAGTGAATTGGGTCCATCTTAACTAATGTATGCCTATGCAGTGAGTGGGTCCTAGTGCTTTGGTAACATCATGCTGCATCATCAGTAACCACCACCATACTGGTGGGAATCCTGCAGAAGATTCTGCAAAGGGATTTATTGCAGACTAACTACTAAATTCTAGGTCACCTCAGAGGGTGAGAGTAATCAGGTTAGGCTATCTACCTGGGTAGCCCAATACCCCAACAGGATTGTAGTGGGTCTAGGGGCCTGGTGAATACATCTTAGGGGTTTGCAGCTAGGTTGTGGTTGACACAATATTTAATTGACTTTAATGTTGGATAGAATGGCAGTTCTTAGGTCTCTGTATATGCTATCACTTTAGCTTAACACCTTAATATGATTAAATAGGCTGGAAACAGTTAGTGCTATAATAAAAGTATCACTCCAAAGACCAGGCAGAGGGAAAAGGATTATATGGTCATTACCAAAGTAGATTCTGGAATCTATCAAATTCTAGACAGGAACAAACAGTCATTAAAGCTAGGAATATGTCCCTAAGTGGGTCTACCCTATTATACCCTAACTCACCACTTGGTATTGGTATTTTATGCAGGTATACAGTGAACATGCTCTTTATACTGTTATGTTATATGTGCATTTACTGAGTATGTGTTTGTATTACATTATCTATAAAAGTACCTGCTATTGTTTGCTGTTATAAAAACAATGTATACTGCCTACTCATGTAATTATTTAATGGGATGCAAACACAGAATTAATATTACTCCAGTCTGTAAGCGGGGCCTATCCCTAAAGGGTATACACTAGCTGGGGGTGCTATACGTGCTGTAACAGGCCTATACTCATAGTAAGTACAGTCTTTTTAATTGACATTGACTGTCAGTGAGCAAGACTAATAAGTCATTGCATTTTTAATGAAATTGTTGGTATGTATGGAAAAGCCACAAATAGAAGGAGCTGAATCCTTACAAATATCTAAATGACTTTCTGAAGTGATCCACCAGGACATTTGTCCAAGCACAAATCGAAGACTGTAACTGAATAAACCATCCAAGACTTATATTTACTTGCAAAAATATCCGTGTTTATGTACTATGGAAGATAAGAAATGCCAAATGAGATACCACTCGACTTCTTCCATATGATGATTATTATTTTTTTAAAGAAGCAATTCTCATCAATAATTATAGTCTCGAAGTAGAACTGACATTCAGTTCTTACAATAACTGTGCTACTGTTTGTCCAGCTAGTTAGATTTACTGGTCTGGAAACTATTACCAAATACAACAACAGCATAATCTTGTGTGTATAAACTGATCTCAAGCCACCTCTGACCCATATCCAGTCATATCAGCTGAGTAGCCCCACCTCCCTCTCTCCTAATGCCTTCTGCGGTTTTTTTACTTGTCCTTCATAAAAACAACCCGAGGGTGGAAATTATTCAAAAAGCTCATGTTTGACACCTCATCTGTTCCAATCTGACAGCGATACATAATGTAACAGGCTGAGAGTGAGGGGAAAAAAAAAAACAGATATGCAACTTAAAAGGAGATTGACTCCATTCCAAGAGGCCATTAAACGGAAACAAAGAGCGAAACGTGATTTATTTCAGCGTGTAATCTTTACAGTAAGTCATCCCTCAGACATTTCCCACTGACAGAATGTAATAATATTAATGCCCAGAGCAATCGCAATCACGACCAGGAGAGGTATTTATCAGGCTGCCAATTCAAGTAAATGCAGTAATGTAACATGTTTAAAGCAAGCTAATAAAACAAGTCAGCAGAGAAATATTACACAGAGCTTTCCCGCCTCTCCCTTAATCCCAGCTATATGTTACCAAAGCAAAAATGTAAATCAACCTCTCTCTCTCTTTCCCCTTCCCCATTTCCTTTAGGGATTTAATAAAATGGGGAGAAGGCAGCAAAATAAAACGCACTGATGACCTTAATGTCCTTCCACACAGGCATTCCCTAGGTGTTACAAAATATTTTTAGCATAAACGCAAAAAATATATTGGGATGTTGGTTTTCAAATGAATCCACCTGTTTTTTTTTTTTATTATTATTTGGAAACAAATGCATTGTTACTGCATACTGCAACTAAGAGGAGCGTTTATATAAATGCTGCAAAGGCAAACCCATGTTCACTTTTTTTTAGGTCAATAAAGCTTTTAATGATTTGCCTGAGAAGCAGGATTTAATAGCACCGAAAAGGATCTTAGAAACACCATAATACACCCTATTTACTATTATATATACCCCCCCCCCCAGCAAAATTTTCACTCATTAGAGTCAAGTTCAAACATTTCCTTACACATCTACAGATAGACATGTTTTATAATACCAATACACCCGTTTAATTATAAAATCGCAATGACTTTCTCTCAGCCATGAATGGTTAACAGGCAATAATAATCTGGATGGTGGTGCTACACTGCAGTTTCTAGCATTCTCCAACAGTCTATAACAATGACTGTGTTCCATCTTTGTTCTTCCTCTATGACCTGTGTTTTTGGCCAGGGAAATATCCTTTAGCAAAAGCTCAGTTTGACATCATAGTGTGCCGGCGCTGATTGCATGTTTAACCCTTCTAATAGATTTCGTGTAAACATTAGGTTTAAAGGTTTCTAGTTTTCTGGGGGTTTTTTTCTTACCTGGGACTAAACAATGAGCAGTTTATGCCTGGAAGTTCAGCAGATGCATTGCTAATGACTGCTAAGCATGGAAGCCAAATAAATAAGAAATTCAGCCTCCCCACGGCACCATTGCTGAATCCAGCACCTCACTTTCATTAAATACCTCCCTCTGGCCTACTTGACTTTTCACTGTGCCTTTTTAATAATGATATTTCAGCAGATTCGGCTCCCTTTTTTCCACCTCCCTCTTTTTTTTTTCTTTTTCTTTCCCTGTGCCCATCACCTTTTGCAAAAAGATGCCAGTAAAATAAAGTGTTATAAATCCAGTGACATTTCCAGTCAAATTAAGTCAGCATTAAGGCTTTGTGTTTACAGTATGTTCAAATAGCTCATCTAATATTTACTGTGTGCTGCGTAGACCTAGCCATACAGCAGGGACTGATTTATATTAGAAATCATTTCGTTGCACCTGCACAAAGCAAGACTTAGTGACCTTGTAACATAGGAAGAAAGTAGCTATATTGTTTATTTAGAAGAGCAAAGCATGTTTTACTCTTATAGCAATCGTTATTATTTCATCTTGTTATAACCTAGATCCCAGGGCAAGTTATACTTTCATGTGGTAGTTATCTTAGTTTTATTGTTTTGGAACCCAGATAGCATAAATATGACTCTCTTTTTTTTTTTTCATTAACTTGTAAACGTGTCTGTAAGAAAATCCCTATTGCTGACTTAATGATAACGATTTAAATATACAGTATATACTGGAAGTGCTGTAACAGGTCCAAGGGGTCCCCGCATTCAAAAGATGACATCAAAATAGAACATATACAATGGTTTGTCATCCACTATTCTCACGTTTACAATTTCATAGATATAGCAATACAATAGTGCTCACTGCTTACTATGGCAAATACATTCTAGAAGATTCTATTGTCCCAAACATATAAGTTTACAATTTTACAACTGTGAGAATGGTTTAAATTTTCTGAATTTTGGTATTACTGCAATATGTAAGTTTAAGTGAAACAAAAGAACAAATTATCACCAACTGATTCTTCTACACTAATACTGTTGTACATAATACTGCACCAATGTGTTGAAGGTGGCATGGCATCATGGGAATTGTAATCTTTCTGAACAAGCTTCAGCTCCAATATGACACTACAATCTTAAACTAAAGTACTCTGGGTGATATGGCAGAAGCAAGAGTTGAATCTACAAAAGAAATCAGAAAAGCTGTTTTAGCAATAATGCTTGTTAAGTGCTAAAACAGGTGTAGCACTCTAGTTACAATATGTACTGAACAAGTTGTCGCAACATTTCATTTGTATCTCAGGCTATTTGAGGACTCGCTTATGTATTGGGGTAGGTATTGCTGCTGAAATTGATTGCAATGTGTTGCACTTAAGTTAATAATAAAGAAGTAGGGTGCCATTAGTTAATGCTTCAGAACAGACACACGTTTATTAAACAGTAAAAGATTGAAGGCAAAGTAGAGAATGATAGCTTCACATCCATGATAGTCAGATATTCATACAGAACATATAGTGAAAGATATACTTGAATGCAGTTGCAAGCAATCATATAGTTACCCCCAATGGTTCAGAATACTGTATTAGCACAATGTGAGTCCTAGGAGGGTTCTGGGTGACCCCAATTGCTGTATGGACCATTTCAGGATGTCCTTTTTCTGTGAGGTTAATCTGTGGTCCCTAAGCCTACCACTGATGAACCTTGAGCTGTGTATCCTCCTGTTGGTAGAGATACACTTAGGCCCCCTAGGCCACTAATATGCTGGTGGGGTACTGGGCTACCCAAATAAATAGCCTATGGTGCTCACTCACTAAGGTGAGCTAGACTTAAGAACTATGCTTAATGTACATTCCCTTAAGAAGATCCTCCACTAGGAGGGTGGAGGTGTTGCTCCTGCAACACCATTTGTTCGAAGATCCAGGGCTCACCCACTACACCAGCTTATATTAGCTAGGGTGGCCCTAAATTATTTGCATTATAACTAGGCAGACTATAACATTGCCTGTTGGAAATAACTTACATTAATAAGTGCCATATTACAACATGTCACAAGAGGGAGCTCCAAACACACTAATTGGAGTCCCTAAAACGTAAAATAGTAGAAATGGTGAACCAGGGCTACACAGGTTTCAAGGAATAAATGTATTTAATTTTGTTTTCCAAAGCTGCCATGTGTATTTATATGTTTATATATTTCAGCAAAGGTACACTTATGAAGGAATGTCCATTGAGATCATTTGGCTATGCATCTTAGTCTCTATAATGGAATTTTTTTCTGGACTTTAGTATAAATGATGCACAACTAGGATAATGTGGATTTTATATGCCACAGAAAGGCTGACGAAGGCTATGCTCAAAGAGGGAAGTCTAAACGGGGTTATTCATCAAAGTCCGAATTCGCCTTGCATAGTGTCTCCATGTCTGTTTGCATCAATACAATTAGGAAGTCACAAATTCACTTCCTTTTATTCATAAAACAGCGGACAGCATCAGACGCCATCACATGCGTAGTGCGGTGTAGTCATTCGCACTATAGTAGGCTGAGAAGTCATGCGAAGTGAGGAGAATTCCTCCAGTGAAGGGCAATGAAGTCAGTCTCATCATATCCCACTAACTGTATACAGTATAAGTAGAAAATACTTATTTTTATACAGTATGTCACCTTGTGCCTAGTTCATGTTTAGTAATAGACTAATTTAGTCGCAGTCGCCATTGTTACTTTTGAATGAATAATTGCCTTATGCAACACTGGAGCCCTGCTATCAACCCCTCAATTCGCCACTCTGATCTGGCAAAGGCCAACAGCTGAATTTGGAGAAGTACATACTGCAGAATCCACCCCTTCGACAGAATCGGTCACATGCTGAATAGCCGAATTACCAGTGCATGCACACGCATATCGATGCGAAGAGCTCCGTAAGTCCGAGACTGGAGTAAGCATCAGAATTGGACACAAATTCATCACATCGCAGAGAATGTTGAATAAGCAGAGTTGGAGAAGTCACAAATGGACGCGAATATGGGCATATACGTGACTGTTCAGACTTTGATGAATAACCCCCCTTTAGTGTACCTGGTCTAAATCTTTTTTTTTTTAAAGTTTTTATTTTGGTGGTCTAAATCTTTAATCCCATGAGTATGTATGGCCTTTGCTGTGAAGGTATCCCTAGGTCCCCAGGTTAATTGGCCACTAATTGCAGCTGGACAGTTTATTATTACTATTAAGCAGGGTTGAAAACAGGACCAGCATAATGGAACACAGCAAAAGTCAGGAATAAGCAGCTACATTGCAGCTTAGAAGAGTAGGGGGGGAGGCTGAATTGTAAACTAAGCAGGCGATAAAGAGGAAAATGAAACAACACAACTGTAACCTTGACTGTAGATAAAGCAGAGCAGGATTGAAAAAGGACATCATTGGGAACCAGAAAGCATGATGTAAAATGTAAAAGCCCAATTGATACAGTTCAAAAGCAGCAATACAACTCACAGCCTCAAGTAGAGAAAACTCATTGTTTAGGAAATATCAGAGTTACACTGGGAACCTTTAATAGGCCCTCTGATAGGTTAGAATTCAATCACGCAGGTACAGGTGCAAAGTAGGCAAGATAGGAATTATCATTTCTGTATATGGAACAATCAATATAATCAGTAATCAGAAACAAGTGCTTTCTCATTAGAACATATTTAAGTTTATTGTCTCTGAACTGGGTGACAATGGTTTAAATCCCAGCTTTCATACTTTACATTGTTATTACATTTTAGGAAATTATGGCTTCATTAGTAATTGGCCATCTCATTGACACTAGCACTTGCCAAAAAATGAAACTTTACTAAAAATGTTTTAATATACAGTCCTTGCTAAACTTTATGGTTAAAATTAATTTTCTACAGGAATATATTTTCTACCTGGACTATTCGAAGTGTCGATGATAAATGTGTCCTACAATTCACACTAATTCTCCGAGCTAGCTACATTCTTCATCGATGTTCGAGCTGAGTGATCTACTGCTAAGTGTCGACATTTAGCGGTGGATCATTCTACCTGGTCTAGACATTATAGGGCAATAGAGGCAATGTTCTGTATATTTTGCAAAGTCAAGACTATTGTCCTTGATTCCAAAATTGGTTATACCCCACATTTAGTAATGCAGACACATGTACTACAAACAAGGCATAGGCTTCCTCAAAGGAAACTGTGGGGAATTTTGGGAGACACATATTCTAGGACAGTGGTGGTGAACCTTTTCTGCACTGAGTGCTGAAAAGTGACTTCACTTACCAGTGCCCTCACCCGAAGTGCAGGCGCTGATGAGTGATGTCATCGTTTTCCTTGGTTAAATAGAAGTTTCAGTGTTTGACATTCAGATTTGGAGCAGGACCCTGCACTGTTTCAGAATGATGACTCATCTGAATGAAATTGATTTGGACTTATTTAATTAGGCGCTTGGTGTGGGTGTGGAAAAGGTCTTTGGTGTATGGAGGAGGTTGACTTTGTCAGGTTATTCAGGCAACCTTGTAGCGGGATAAGTACTAAACAAAACAGGATGAGTATGAGCCAATCAGAGTTAATGGTTTGTTACTGAGTGCTAAATCCCTTTGTACAACATAAGGTCTGGTTATGGTGACCTTAAGACAGGTACAGGTTCGCAATATGGGTTGTACTCTTTGACTAGGTTTTGGTTAAATTTAAGATGTGGCCTTTTCCCCCACAAAATTGTTGAATCATAGGTTTATGATGTTTTATTATATTGTGGATGATTGGTGAATAAAGTTTATTAAAATAAAAAGGTGGGTGTGTCTTTTTTCTAAAAGCGTATGTTAAACACAGGTAGTCGTGCACTGTTCTTCACCAAGTGTAAAGATACATGTTGTTGCACTGTGCTGTATGCTATGTGATGCAGGGGGAAATGTCACACTGCACTGAGCTTTGCATTGATTAAGTATAGGCAGTCTTCCAATCTGATCTTCCATAAACGTACAAGTTTACTTCTCACACTCAAAATGCAGTAGCAGGAGGAACATTCAATTCTAAACTAAATATCTTCATTACAAGTGCAATTCTGAAAAGCTATTCCTCTCCAAACTCTCTTATTAGTCTTTCTGATACGGAATCAATTTTAGATGTATGTACAGTTACCTTGTGAACCATCTTGAATTCATTTTTTGTATCTACCTGTTTCCCAATTCCATATGTTTCTCTACAATCCAGAGTTCATTGTTATTTATTATGTAATGTTTGTTAAAATTCCTATTGATCCGGGTTGATAAATATCACTTTAATAATAATAAATAAAAATAACGTATATTCATTCTTTTTGCCTAATGACTGTTTATAGGTCTAGTAGGAAGACATTACATTGAAAGCGTTAGTAGATTTTTGTATGCACCCGCTGGCCAGCTTTGCCACAGTAACAAACAAAGCAATTGAGGGGGCACTCACTGCGATTGTCCAGGTTCCCTCTTCTCCCAAAATTTCTTACTAACGAGCTGATGTGGCAATATTGCTTTGTCAGGGGATGAACTACAGGGATTGCAGTTTTCACAAGTGCAATGGTCCCAACCACTTCTGCAGCACCACAATCTCCAATGACCCAAAATCTACTGTTATTCGGCTATTAAATGGTATCAGGGAGGAAAATGTGGAGTGACCGTTTGAAAGACGTTGCGCCTTATTTTATACAAAATAAATAAAGTTCTTTAAGCAGGATAAATGATGTCATTGTGTTTCTAGAAATTAAATACTTTGGGAGTTATTTCTAAAAATGGAAAAACTTTTTTTTTTTCCGTTTCAACCATTTTTATCTATTTAAAAAGATGTTCGAAGTGAATTTAATCATCCAGAAGTCTTTGCCTGTCTCAGGCTGAAGTAAACCATTTTATTTGGAGTTTCTCCACCATCAAACATGTTTTCCCATCTGAAAAGGATATCAATATTGATATATAATGGGTAGTGATTAGTGAACACAACTGGACAACACTGCAAAGTGTGACGCTTTCAGCTGATCAGTATTTATCAATAGATATTTTTTTCAACGCAGATTTTTTTATTTTTCAAACCTAAATAAATCAGTGGAATAGAAAAGTACAGCAAAATGGAACTTAGCAATAAAGCACTGCAAACTAAATGGACTTTTCAGTACTTTATAAATATCCACCTAAGCATTGTCTGATATCCTCAAACAATCAAGTTGCTCATCTGTGAATCTTTATATAAATTATAGTTTTTCCTCATGTGTGAACAGGAGAAGTGTCATCCACAAACCCACATTCCACAGGCTTTGTGAAAGGAATAGTGTGACTTTATGTATAAATGTAAAATAAGTTTTAACATTTTTTTTAAATATTTATCTGAAATACAAAAAAAATAAACAAATGGAACAAAAACCTGAATGGATAGGAAGAAACGCTTAATAAAAAAGAAAAAAACATACTGCAGTCAGGCAGCATTGTCACATAATTTAAATTACACAGAGATATCAGTATATATAACATAATATATAATAATTATTCAGACATGCATAAATGATTTGATACTGTTGCATTAAGTGTATTATAAATGGTGAGAGACTGAAAATATTGCAGTGTAACTTGGCTGCCCTCTACTGCAAAAATAGAAAATTGCTGGCAGTAAAGAAGCAAACTTATTTTAATGCACCCTTTTCTATTATTTGTTACCATTACCATGTTAATTACTTGTTTTCTTTAACCTAAACTATGAAAGAAATATTAAGATAAAATTCAGTCATAACATGTTATATGAACAACCTTCTAAAATATATTAGTTGATGATTGAATTAATTTTAATGTGTACCCAAACAGATCTGCTACAGTGTCTTGGACATTACAGTACACTATTGCTGTTTTGAAGCTTTGATATAAAATAAAGTTTATATGTTGTTACCTAATCAATGATTTTGTTTTTCCTAATATGTACATTAATGAGCCTGTTATATTTATATTTGTTTATGGAATTCCAGTAAGATTTCATGGCAATCTGTTCCACTTAGGTAGTGATCATTAAGTAAAGTTCTTATTTTACACGATCGGCTCTTTGTTAACTATAGCACAAATAACTTGATGTTGATTAATAAACAGTTTCTTGGATGGAGGCATACTTATTGATGCGCAATGATTGTTAACATCTGTATGGCAAACTCTGCAGTAAAGTGATATCCTGTTGGTAGATGCAAAGGATAAGCATGCAAGTTTCCAGGTTTACAGCATGTCTAAAACATGAATGGAAAAAGAAAAGCAGTGTCTCTGCATGCATTGCTCATCCCCAAACTCCACAAGATATGTCATTTCTACAATCCAAGCAATAATACACAACATACCGCTGAAGTAGCTGTGCTATGTGCACAGTACATTCATATCAGAAATATGGAAAGACTAATTTTTATAGCAAGTGTCAGGAGGTTGATAAAAGGCAGACGTTCCTATGTGAATGTTTAAAATCAGATTTGGATCCAGATTGAAAAGTCTCTGTGATGCTAAAACTAAACAGTTTTTATAAATCTGCCACATCTGGAAATCACATAATCTGTAGATCTCTTAAGGTGGTCATAGACCAGAAGATGCTTAGGGCCTACAAGGACAGTTGATACCTGTATATGAGGCCCTACAAAATAAGTGCCTGGGGGGCCCTTATGTCATAGTCGGGCACTTTCCACTGTAATCTCTGTCTATGTCCACAGTACAAGCAGCAGCATCAGGAGCACTGGCACCTTGAGGCCAGCCGAAGTCACAAATATGTCAGGTGGGCCTTTGTCATGTGAAGGGACTTGTAACTTAAAAACTGAAAAGATAATTGCAGTGAAGTGCAGAAACGTGTCACTTGAAAATGTAGGGAAACACACGCAGGGAACCACAGGACTGGATGCTACTAAAGGAACTGGAGCACCCAGGGACCGTTACACCTCTAGAGGCACTGAGGCGTACTAGAACAGGAACAACTTGGAACATGTGCAGGAAAGGTGCAAAACTGAAGTGCAGTGGATTCTCCTTACCACAGTGGGGTTTGCACTGGATAACATTGAGGCGTTGAGTTTAAGGAGGGCCAGGTCTTCACCTTTAAACCCCTGCAAGGAGGTACTGGGCTTTGCAGCAGGCAACTCACAGGTTGCGGCCCTCAGGTTAACTCCCCACTGGTGGCAGCTGGCTGAAACACTGGAAACACAAGTGAATACAGAAACTGTAGTACTATCACTCACTGGATCTTGTGAAGTGAAGGTAGCAGCTTGAAGAAATACTTGAATCTCTGGAACATAACCAGAACTGCAGAACTACAGCTCACTAGGTTGAAAGGAGTGTAGTGTACCTTTAAGAGCAGAGAAGCCAGACCAACACTGGAGCTGTCAGAAGAGATGATACAAAGCTGACCTGAAGATATCTCAGCAAACTGAGTCAAAGAGCTGACACTCCAGGGTCCGCCGACAAGCTGAAGCAGGACTTGAAAAACAGAAGCTGAAGCAGGACTTGAAAAGCAGAAGCTGACTTGAAGATATTCCTGCAGGCTTGGCTGAAGAGCTGATACTCGAAGATATGAAGAGAAGCTGAAGCTGAAACAGGAATCTCTGAGAAGGCATAAGCAGCATAACAGTGAAACAGTGGCAACAACTGAAGGTAAATGACATTAACGCTAGAGCACTGCATAACAGTGCTCAGCCCCTTTTGAATTTGCTGCCACTGACATCATGCATGACATCAGCGGATCCGGATTGGCTAGCAACCTGAAAGCACTGAGAGAGCTAAGTCTCCAAAGCACCTGCTGGCAGAAGTAACGAGCGGTACCGCTCGTTACGATAGCGTCATGGTTTGTTCTGCTGCAGTGTGATGAAGGTTATGATAATGTGAGTAGTATTAATTTGTTTGTTCTAATAAACAATGTGTGCACCAAAACACTTTGTGACTATTTGTGGATAATATTCATTGTGCATCTGTATTTCCCAGACTGCAAATGGGTGGTCCAAACTGCTAAAGTGATAAATTAGTCCATGTATTTTGCTTCCTCATGCATTCTGGGCTGATATATTCCTTAACCTCAATGCTGACTGTGAGGCAGTATGGCCACCTACCCTGGGA
>WMED01002990.1:0-23049 GCA_019650415.1 Pipa parva
AAAGTTGGGGGTCGTCTTATACGCCCAGTCGTCTTATACGCCGGCAAATACGGTACATATTCAAGCTCTACTACTGTAACTCCTTATTATTGCATTTTTGACACAGAGGAAGAATATGTTTAACACTTTCCTGAACCTGATATTACACAAACCCACAGCCATTGATGATACATATTACTAATCTCACTGCTCTAAATGTAAAATATAGTACCCTTTGCTCTGTTGAAATTCAGATATTCTTGCTTTAATTGGTCTTTTAATTTCTTCTAGTGAAAAGCACCTCTTAGTTATCATTGTAGTTTATTGTTTATATGTCGTTAAAGATTCCTAACAATTCAGATTTTTAAAAAATAAAGAATCATGTTTGCATTATTATCATGTAACTAGGTTATGTGTCTATTAATTTTGGTTTGCTACATTTTCTTTATTTTTTGTAACAGTTTTTAATTTGTAACCTGCAGGATTTGTAGAGTACAGAATTACTTACACCCCAAAAGCCAAGAACCCTGTATTGGTAGAAAGCTACTGATTTTTTTGATACCAAATATTAAAATTTAGATTTTAGTTTTAGATATGTTGTCATCAGCATCTATCCAGTATTTTTGTCTTCTAGGATTCCTATAGCATGGTGAGCTTGTACTCTTTTCACAAATGCACCTGATTACTGTCATCACATTACTAGGCACCAATTTGCCACACAAACATTTTCCAAAGTAAGAGTCCATTATAATGTCCCCACCATACATCACCCAATTGATCATTTGAGTTAACTACTGATAATCTTTAAAAACAGAAATTACATTCAGATTAAAATCGTTTCTAATGGCTTATTAACTTTTCTTTAATATGCAATCTTTTTTTATGAGATTATGAAGGAATATTCCTGGCCTAACTCAAAGAGCTACAATTTTACTATTGCTAAATACATGGCATATTAACAATCTAAAGCAAAGGCCTGTAATTTTTTACCAGATCCCTGCAGAGATTCAAATGAGAGACACCCACCTATTAAGATCTCACTGGCTTCAGATTTAAAAAAACAAACATTTATTTATGCCTATTACTCTACTGTGACTTTATCATAGGTAAAACTCAGATAAAATCATAATTTATATTAAAAGCACAGATTACAAATATCACCCAATTTCTAGAAACCTGGACACACCAAAAAAGGCTCCATCACATACATGCTCATAACTCAAAGTTTACAGAATGACCAAATAATGATGGTCTTGAATAACGATGGATATACTTCTCTCCTAATCTTTATTTCATTATAGACAACAACCTAATCAATCAAAAGTCTTCATCAGAAACAAACTCCCACCCCACAATACTGATTTATTTGAACTAGAGTTGATAGTGGTATTTGTAAGATATATTGCAGTTGATTAAATATTAAGCATTTGTTTGATATATTTCATTATTGGATAATCAGACAAAAAAGGGGTGCAGAAACTTAAAACATTTTTTACTAGTTTACAAAAAATATAACGTCATGACCTTGTATTGAGCCAGTGAGTCACTGGCACTTGAGTTTTAACATTATATAGCATTTCTGGTTGCTGGGTTGGTTCCCCACCCCTGTTGTCATTTTTTGGCCTATAACATCAGTGTTGATTTCCTTTTCCCTAAATCTTAACTGTGACTTCAGTCAAGGTTATAGTTCTGCTATTCCAGTTCTTTGCTGTGACTTGTCAATCACAGTGTTTCCAGCTGAGATTACAGTTCAGCTATACCTGTCTGGCTAAGGTTCTGTATTATAACTCCATTTGTACCTGGCTGCTAAGTTCAGCTATTCCTTACTCCTGGTGTTCCATTCTGATGTGCCTGTTGACTTTTGGGTAGATAGCTAGGGATACCAATAGCCAATAGCAGCTTCTCCATTGCTTCCTTCAGTTACTAGTCCCTATGAGATATGCCTAAGTATTATACAACTGAACAACTTAAAATGATAATTTTGGACTGAGGTCCCTTGGGCCCAATAGAGAAGATGATTGCAAGGGCCCACAGTCTACTACCAAAAGCTGTCAAGAACACCAGAACATCATATTCATAATAGATTATCAGTTTTGCAGAACATTACAAAAGAGCTCATTGCCTATCTTTATGGTAATTAGGAACTTGCAAATGTTAAAAGATGCTTTTTGGCACCAGGCTTTGGCCTCCAATACTGGGACCCACCAGCCCGATCCTGAGTTGTATTGATACCTGTGTGTCTTTTAACCTTTCTAGAGATTTAAAAGTCATTATTTCTATCATTGTACCATTGGTTTCATAGGTAAAAACGTTCTGATTTTTGCCATGTAGGATGTTATATGAAAGCTTTTCATGCATTCTTGGGGATGGAGCATCTAACCTTTGTACTCAAAAAATAAATACAGGATAATTTGAGAGAGGGCCTGTACCATTCTGCTGAATAAAAGAGGGGTGCAGGGGTATTATGAAATATTTCATTAGTTTAGTGACCAGATCTTTATTTCAACTGGGGACACATTTCTAAATAACAAGATTTGTGGTGATACAAGTGGTTAAAACTGTAAATTAGTTAGTTTAGATAATTAAAAAACAATACAGCATATCTATGTACTTCTGCTCCAAAAAATCATTGTTGTAAACCGATACAGCATGCCTTTAATTCAAAGCCTCCCATCCAGGATGTATATTCAAGATGAAGGAAATGATTTAGCAACACTAGTAGTGTTTGCATGCCAACATTCACCTTTAAAGCATGAGATAAATTAAATATCACCCTTTAAACCAGAGACACAGTTCAGGATCTTGATAATTTTTTTAGTTACTGTCCCTATTAAAAGGAATTATCTTTAATGAAGTTTCCATCCATATCATACCTTTAAAACTGCATACTTATAATAATATTATTAAAATATTAATAATAAGTATAAACTTTTAATATGGATCATGATTCATAATGTTAGATACATGTTGCACATTATTATTATATATTCATTCTTATATAGCTCTACTATTTTATGCAATGCTTTACAGAGATTCATCATTCACTTCAGTCCCTGCTCCATGGAGCTTACAATCTAGTTTTTCCCTATTTTGTCAGACGCACAGTTGGCATGTATGATTTTAAGAGGTAATATTTTTAATGGGATCCTAGAAGAACATGTGCTTGCCGGTAATAATCCGTTTAAATAAGAATCACACAACATCCGCAAGCTGCAGTGCTATTTAGTCATCTGTACAGATGCATGATGCATGGTTGCTTAAAAACCAATGCAGTCTGCAATATGCATCGGCATGGATAACTAATAAACACTGCGAGAAGTGGATTTCGTTAAAAGAGATGATCTGGAAACATGAACTAGAGTTACCATTTTATAACATTGCTTTATGTATACATGGAAACAAGATCCATCAGTGACCTGTAACTAACCTTGTTTATAATCAGCTCTGCAGCATACGGACCTCAGTTGTCTTTGCAGTTAAATGTAATAAGTAATACAACAAGCTATACCTTCCTCCCTAAAAAATGCATGGATCAGTGCTAAAATCCCTGCAACAGCAGAGTGCATCAGCTGTATATAATTAATTTCCAAAAAAGGTAAAAAGACTTCAAGCAAGCTGAGGTTATAGCAGAGTTTTTTTTTAGCATGTTTTTTCAAAATTGCTGTTCAAACCAGTCTTCCCAAACTGGTGAAGCTGAACATTTTTCCTCCTAATGTTTTTTTTTTATATTCTGTGGATAATGTGTGTAATGTAGCTCTTCTCAAGATCAGTCAATGGCAATAAGTAACACCTCAAACTTCTCAGCATGGTTGTAGACTGTACCAGCTGGTGAACTATTAATGACAATAACATGTAATTCAATTTTGCATTTTTGAACCATTGACAAGAATGATAATTGCTTGTGTGTTTTGCATTTTTCTTGAGGTTCCAAATATCCTAAAACAAAATGAGGAATAAGTTGGAGAATTCCCTGTTGTAAAATTGTTGAATGCCTAAAGCTTCACTGAAAAAGTCACATATAATTGTACATTATCCGTTGCTGTGTAATTTGCATTTAATTTTGGTTTTGCTTTTATAGGCTTGAATACCAATTGAATTCATGGTCAGTATTAAATAAAACAGGTTTCAGAAGCATGCATGGAGGTGAAGCACTGGTTACTGCTGATATTCCTCAATCTTACAGCCTCTGAGCCTTCTTTATGCTTTTTCACACACATCTATTGACTACATTTAGGTGCTAAAACTACATTTTAGTGAGCACTTTGCGATTTACGCTTGATAGACTTCAGTCTATCTGTATATCATATATAGTATAGTCACCAGCTGTTCTGAGGTCTTCAAATATGTCTACTTATGCTTGTGGATACATTGATTTACCTGTCCGAGGCATATTTCTAACAAATGTGCTTTCTTTCTATACTCTGTATGTGTTATGTGATATGGATGCTGCTTTTACTGACATTGGATAAGCTTTTTGCGTGACTGTTACTGGATTGGATAAGGTCTTTTAATTCACTTGAGTATTAAATTATGGGCTGTGCAAACATCTGGCTGTATTACATTGCATACAAAGAAAATTGATAGCCTTGTTATTTTTCCTTTATATAAAATGAAATGGTTTATTCCAGGTTCAAAGATTAGAGATGAATGTTAATCTGAAACCTGCTATTTGCTAAATGACTAGACTCAATACATCTGTAGTTCTGCACCTCTCCAAATGTAAATTACATAGGATTCAGCAAATGTGATTTCTTTTTTGTCGTGCTACACATTATTGAATTTAAACAGGTAACATAACCTATATCTATCAGGGGTGCCAAACCTGCTGCCATCAAACAGGTCAGCTGCAGCTGGTATCATAGGGTAAAACGTATGTAAAAAATGATTTCTTATTTTTCCTTTAGCGTTTGCTGATTCATAAACATACATATAAAATGTTACCTACGACAACAATTTCATCCTTTACACTGTTATGTTTATAATACGGAAAACTGGCCAAGAGGAATATATGTAAAATTTGCCAAGGTGAAAGCAACTTTTGTATGCTTCTTTTTTATGTCTTTGTAGTAAAACATAAAGGGCTTTAAACTGATTTTCTATTCATGGTTACTATTTTAAGGCAAACCTTTTGACATGTTACTTTATATCCCACATACTGCATAACAAAAATGAGTATTGCAATACTTGGGTCTATCTTTTTTATTGGACTAACATTCAGTTTAGATAGACAAGCTTTCAAGAGGCCTGTCCTATCTAAACGGACTGCTAGTTCAATAAAAAAGGAATCACCAGGTATCACAATACTCATTTTATTTGCATCTGTGGCCTAACACTACCATTTTATCCTATCTTATACTGTAGAACAGCAGTTCTCAACCTGTGGGTCGCGACCTCGGCGGGGGTCACGAGGCCATCCCACTGGGGTCGAGAACCGCTCCGGCACCCGGAAGTGCACGCAGGAACCCTTCTTATGGTGATGACATTTTGGCCTACCGTCACCACGTGATGTGCATACGTGATGACGTTCGGTCAAAACGTCATCACGTGTGGCGCGGTGACGTCAGCTGGGGGTCACGATCTCATAAAGGTTGAGAACCGCTGCTGTAGAACAATATATAAATGCTTGTATTGTATTATTTATTCATTTTCAGCGGTTTTGTATTTATAGCCACTTGCAATAGCCAATACACTTCGTCATACTTCCTCTTCATCTGATAAGTTTAAAATTTCAACAACTTGACCAACAGGCTTGAGAATTCAGAAAAAATGCAAGTGACCATAAAGTCTCTAATACTAAATGCCTTCAAGTATGTTATTGGTTTCTCAGACTCCTCAAGTCTTTCAGTCAGTCTCCTGACTTAAGGTTTCAAATTGAAGTGCTGAAAATACCTGGCATTTATAAGAAAGTGATGAATGCAGGGAAATGGAATAAGGAAAATGATGCAGATTCTGTCTGCGCAACCACTTTTACAATTCATTCTTTATTATTTTCAAATCAGCACTGTGATTCTCCCTAGCTGGGTTATGAATGAATGATATAATTATAGCATGATAAATTAACAATTTGAACTGAAATTTGAACTGAAAATAATTATTTCATCACTCACAGAAAATAAAAAAGAAAAAAGAAACAAATTATTGCAATAAATCAAAAGGTTTAGAGGATCTCAAACTGTTGTGTATGATGAGAAATAAGATTGGATTCCTAGAGTAACTTCTTAAGCATGATTATATTTTGAATTATAGTAAATACACCATTTTGGTCTAATAAGTTGCACCTCCATTCACCCAAGTGTGTTACCTCACTGCTACTTTCTAAAGACCTTGAAACAACTCATTAACCTTGGCTTCTTCTCTCTAATCCAATACTGTGGTACTGTACAGGAATTATTTCACAAGTTTGTCCTGTCATATATAACAGACTCCATGGTTTATGACTAAAAAACATGAAATGAAACGATATTACAAACTTTCAGGGTATTCGGATACGGACATCAGTTGTAAAATACTGAAAAACAGTACTCTAATACTGGACAGTCATGGTAGGCAGATATATTATTACAGTACACTGATCTCAGGGATCTCGACAAACACTGAGGAATCTATCTTTTGCAATACGAATGTGTTCCTAAGTCTAAAGTGTTAGAACATTTTAGTGCAAGCTTACATGAGGTCCGAAGAGCAAAAATGCTGACATACTTTTCATTGCATGTTTGTAGGTGCTTTATTTACTCAAATGATTTCAGCAATTTAAAATTGAAGTAATCAAAGTTTAAATGTGATTACAATGAGTTCAAGCCATAACATTAACTATTAGGTGCTCCCACACTGATTGCACTTATGAATGGAGCACCCACACATTGGATACTTCATATAGGCAAGAATATACTGATTTCTTATGATAGAACGTGTGCTGAAAGTAGGCATAGCATATGTACTAGAGGAAGCAACATCTAAAGCAGGCACTGTCTGGCATACATGTATCCATTTTATCTTTGGTTTTTACTGTACGCTGATTGTACTAGACATTTAATAACCTTACAGTAAGGGAGTTCAAAGTGAATGTTTCTGTTATCACACCTTAACACTATCTAATCTTAATCCCACATTTGTTTTATAGAAAGTTGTTTACCTGTTACCACTGTGTTTGTTTTATCCATTGTAGTAAAATCATTTTTATCAGGTATTAGCTAGTTAAGATTTGTATACAAGAGATACAAATAAGTCTGTAATTTTTTATAGTTCATTTATCGCCTTACTTAGAAGGTACAGTAGTAATTATGAATGTATTACACTTGTATATGTACATGTTTGCTTGTTCTGACAAGTCCCTATTGTAGGCCTTACTGGCAGTACCAGCTATTTACCTCTGGTGGACTTGGACTTTGATTAAGAAACGAGGCCATGGAACCAGGGAGCAGTCCCTCAATACAAATATGGATTCTATTGGTGGATTCATTAGGGGGTGGGTTTGTATATCTTTATATTTTGCTTTCAACACACTACAATCAAATTTGAAAAAGGGTTTGTCTCCCGAAACATGTAATTCACTGCAATAAATTGTAGCATTGCTACCTTTTGTTACTGCAACCTTTCTCCTTTTCTTACAAATTACAATGGGATTCCTCCTACAGCTTGTAATTAGGTTATTGATTATGTACACGTAAGGTTTAAAGGATCTCATTGCCTGAGGCTTTTCTGGCTTTCAGATCTAGCAAATTAAATCCATAACTTCAATTATTACCTTAATTGATAATGAGTAATATGTTAACATACATTCCAGTGCCTGAAAGAATGTGAGTCGAGCTAACCCAATACCTAAACAATTACACAGTACTGCTGATGTTACCAGACTAACCAACTGATTTCCAAGAGATCAACTTTTGTAAACTGGAAACTACTTAACTGTAGAATGTACCCACCTTTATTATAGGACTTTGTCAACTCTAAACAAGAATTAAATATGTTATACTAAGATTTAACTGAAACTAATTTGTAAAACTTTTGTTTACAATACATGTTACGTATACATACAAATGACATCTTAGATAAATAATCGTGATAAGCACGTTTGCTGTTATGACAATATCAACAATAAAAAGGTATTTGTTAGTGTTTTAACAACAGAGATGAGCATCCTGCCACTGGCCAGATGTTAAAAATACAATACGACTCCATTCCCAACAGAATTCTGGGAATTGTAGTGCAAATCAGTTGTAAAGAAGCAGGCAACTCATGACACTAGAGGAAGGGATCAGAGTAGTGTTATGGTTATTATATTAACACAGTTTGTTAGAATTTTCATTTCAGATAATCAAACTATTACTTTTTACTGGCATGACAAACGTCATTTTGTCTAGACTCTGAATACACAAAAAAAAGAGAGAAAACAAGAACCTTGCTCCACACTATAAGCTCTCCCAAGGAACAAAAGTATTAGGCTATAGCTGCTACAGGTTGCCCAAAATAATCCTAGACAATGACATTTGAGGATGAAAGACTAATGAGTGCTTACAGCTTACCCGCCCAGTACTTTTCCTTTGTGTGTAAAGTTTAGAAATGATCCATGAAACTGTTTGACAGGTATTCAACTAATTGTGAAACTGTACTGTTATGAAGATTGATGGCACTGCTATGTGAAAAGCATGACATCAGTCTGGGTGCTAAACATACATAAACAGAAAATATATAGGGATTTACAATCTAATAACAAAATATTTACTTCTGGAAAATTAAGTGTGTTTACGTGTATAGAATGTAAGGTGTTCATTAGTACAGAAATTGGTAGTTGTTAAGAAGGCATTATATATAGTTGCTTATAAGGACTGATGATTATAAAATGTTTGCATGGAATAGTTTTATCTTTTTCCTAAACATTCAAAACAAGTTTTTAGCTCCTAAATTTCTGTTACAACCTTTCTTGTAAGGCACATATGAAGGGTGCTGCCTTCAACTGTACATTGTAACCTATGGTTTAGAGGTAATTAGCTTTTTTTGTGATTTAATTACTGCAGCATTTATTTCTTTCCTTAAACATTCTGTTATCTATTGGCAAAGATAGAATTTAGCACAGACATCTTTGCTTTACCTCCTCTCAACATGCAGTGTCATGCTAGCTTTATAAATAGTTTTCTGCTCTGTGTGTCTTCTACCGAGTGGTTTAAAATAATTACTTTCATATGCAATGTCTTTTTTAGGGATCTTTATAAAAGTTCAATACACTATTTTGCCTTTGGATATTTGGAATTCATGTTGCATTAAAATACATTCTGATCCCATGCTACAATAATATCATACTTTTTTTAATCTGTTAAGAACAGATATATGGTCAAAATTTATTAAACTCAAAAAAGGTCAATTTTGGCCTTTTTGAGTTTATCTCCTGTAGATCTCGACTGTTTGATCGGTAAAAATCAATCGATATTTTTCAATCAATTTATTTTTACTAATGGAAAATTTTCGATTGAGTTTTTTTATTGGATTTTCGATGGAAAGGTAGCCAAGTCATACTACTAATGTAAAGTATGGCTACCTTTCCATTGAAAAATCTAATCGAAAAAGTTGATCAAAAAGTTTATATCGGTAAAATTGATAAAATATCAATCGATTTTTACTGATCAAACATCCGAGATCTACAGGGGATTTCAGCCTTTTCGAGTTTAATAAATTTCCCCTATATTATACAGTAAGTCTTAATATGACTTTAAATTTGATTGTAATACGTGCATATTTGCAGATAGTCATGTTATCTTTTTCAGTATATGTGGAACTGTACTCTATTTTTCCCATATACAGCAGAGATACAATCTGCTCCATATCACTTAACCATTCATCTGAAAGTTATTTATTTACACCAAATGTCTTCTTCCAACATGTTTTACATCTATCCACCTGTCTCATAGTGCAAATCTGCTCATTGGCTTTCTTTTATCAAACTTGAATCTGTAAAGGTGTCAGATGCATCAGTAAATTCTAAATAAACTTGCTATCATTTATAATTCTAGTTTTTATTAATAACTATAGTTAGTGCCAGAAGGAAGTTTCCTACTGATAATATAAACTTACATATGCTTCAAGTGTCTATAGGGCAGGTCTTTTAGATGTTGTATAAAGCCCAGAATCTATTGGCACTGTTCCTATGTGCATTCATATGGTTTCTCTTAACAGCTTGTTGGCTATCAGTATGGACTGCTCATAGCTAATGGATGTCAGATTTAGTACTGAGTTAGGATTTAGTCAATAGCAACATTCCTTACTAAAATTTTGCTTAAATAATGATCTAAATTTAAACTGACATGATGATAAAATGGAGCTGCCATTTTATTGTATATATTTTTGCTTTCATAAGTGATTATCATTGACATTAGGTTTGTTTCTAAAAGAAAAATAACATGAATGAGAGATGCTTCACAAAAAGCATCTTAGAAAAATGATATTTGTATTTAGTGTGTTACAGGTAAATTTTCTCTTGTGAGATTAGTTTTATGAACTAAAAAACCAAACACATGCATCAACCAAGTAGCATGAGGGAGGGGCTACTCAATGGATAATAAATATATATAAAGAAAGAAATAGTTTTTATCCTGAGCGTCAAGAATTCAATAGACATATGCAGGGGGTCCTTGCCCTGAACAGCTAATAAACAATAAAAGTCAGCAGAATTGTATAAATACTTGTATGGCCTAAGAAGTGTGAAGATATAGTATATAAACAAAGAACAACACTTACTGTAACTGTTGTTTGGGTCCTGTGTGCCCTTCACATTACCTCGTTTATCAATCCATAGATACCACTGCGTTCGACAAAAAAGTTTCCTTATTCTTACATCCCCTCCCCCCATATAACTATAACTTCTGGTATGTCGTTCAGGACTTGAGCAGTTCACATTTATAGCCATTTGCTCTGTAGTCATGTCATTGCATGCTAGAGATAGAGTGCCCAGAAGAAATATTATGTGAAGATATGGTCTGTAGAGCAAAGTTGGCAGGATCCAAGTTAGTATCCATTTGCGCATTATAATGAAGTGCTCTGGGTGTTCATGAACATCATAATGAAATGTAAATCTCAGGTGGATTATTGTTTTTAGGTCCAGGACCTGAATGAACTTTTTTTTTCCTCTTTTTACTGTTGATGCAAATGAATGGACTCAAGACATTTCCAGGCTTGTCGTGTTATCTTCTGTGTAAGCCATAAGACCTGGACTTCTCAGTCGTATTCCAGTACTTTTCCTTCAGACTCTCAGAGTAGTATGACCTTGGCAGCTGTAATGCTCTGGACTACTCACACTTGCTGTTAGATGCAAAAGTAACAGAACTGTAAAGAAATTATATTTCATCATATTTTGTGTAGATATGTAGGTACATACATGCAAAGTCTGATAGATGAGATTAATATACTGATCTCCTCCCAGAGTAGTAGGTGTTAAGAAATGCATCTTCAAGAAATTGTACATTGGACAGGTAAAAATTTTAACTGTATATGCAAATGAAGATATTTATGTAAAATGTTATCTCTCCTGCCACATTAAATAATAGTCTCTTTGTAATTGTGGAGATGGCATTTAAATATTTCCACTTTTGCAGAATGCTTATTACAGATGGTGCTGTTAAAAGCATGCCTAATAGACAGCAGCAACCCTTTAGCTGAGCTGTCAGAACAAGCTTCCACATTATACAGTAAATAGTTGAAGACATGCGGTTAAAGAATGCTAAAATCTGTCAGTAGGAACTATGACATATTCTAATCTCTGTTATCAAAGTGTTGAAGATAAAAAAATAAGCTGACAGTGAACAATGCCAGTGCTGTTTTAAACTAAGAGATAACTTACTTGTTCTTGTAGATAACAGCTGAATATACATGTATTCCATTTCTGCTGTCTGCTCTTTGCAACTTGAGATTCTGTAGCCACAAAGTATTTCTCAGCTCAGAAAAACTCCAGCACAATCCTAATTGTTTCCATAAATCAACATGCAAGAGGGGTTTTCTGTGTGTTGAGCCTGTTGTTGTTCAATGCTTTTCGATAAATACCTTTTGCTGACCTCACTTGGAAGCAATTAGATCTAACCACTCAGCAGCTGAATGCATGAACAAGGAGAAAATGTTGTGTGGTTTTCCAGTGGTCATCAGAGGGAGCTATGAACATGTTTTATACTTTGGGATGCAAACCAGAGATTCTTTCTGGGAAATGACTTTAGAGAAAGCTTTGAATTATCACACGAGTCAAGACATCGTCACAGAAAAAAATAGAATGTGGAGTTAAATCATTTTTTTTTTGTCAGCCTTTTGTCCCATGTTTGTATTTGAACTGAATATTACATAGAGTTACAACTTGTGTGATGGGTTCCAAAAAGCTATTAATAAATGAAAAGACTTTGATCAATCAGTACATTAGGTAGAGTTTATTTTAAAAAAAAACAACAACCTTTTTTTATCTGATTCTTTTATGTTTATGTAGTTTTATGGATGAGGATTTAACAAACAACAACAAAAATGGATTTCATACAATTTGGGTAACCAAAAAATGAGTTATTACAAGCTTTCAGGGGACTATGGTCCCTTCATCCTGAAACTTGTGCAAAGTTAAAAACTTGTCCACTTCTTAGTTTTCTGACAGTAACAAAAGTGCTTTAACTTCATTTTGACTTTACGTCTCACACAAACTACCCTTTACTCAAAATGTTTTTAAATGAAAATTGAAATCCTGAAAGAATTTTTAGTAAAATGACTTTTAGCTTTCTTTTTTTATGAATGCAAATGCTACTTACACCTGCATTGTTTCTCTGCTCATTCTTTGTTTTACAGTGCCTAAAAATGCTTTCTGACTTTTACAGATGTTCTTTATCATTACAAATTGACTACCCATTGACATCTCTGAGCCATGGTTAGTTTCCATTTTGCTATCTGTTATTCTTTTTTTTTCCTTTTTTCTGCAAGTGTTGAAATGTCTTCTGAGCCATTTCCCTTAGCATAGTGCAGATAGCGAAACATTAAGAACATAATATGTGAGCAACTGATCTGTTTGACATGGTCTGGTAATGGCAGTATTTTCCTGATGAAGGGTGGGATAGTTCCTTGAAACTCCCTTTATGCCCATACTCAACTAATATTTAATGGACAGTTTCTTTTAACAGACAGACACTTTGCTACCCTCCTTATTCTGTTTAATCTAAAATAAAGACCACCATTCGTGTGTTATTTGTTTTTTTTAGTTTTTTGGTTCCTTGACTGCATGTATATGCTATATGTAAAGCAGATTAATGTTAATAGAAGCAATGCAGAATGCCATAGAACATGCCTTAAATTGACTATCAGGAGCACAAGCAGAAAAACAAATGTGGTTGTTACAATGAATCCATATTCCCAGAATTCCTAGAATTTGTTTTGGAATATGACTGATGTGTTTACTTTGAGACATACAGAGATGCTAGATTAATTAATTCACTCAACAGTTGGACAGGTAATGTGGGCACAATGCAATACATTCCATTGTTTTTCCATTCAGAAATTCTATATATAGAATGAATACCACTCAACAACATTGTAAAGACATTTATGAGTCCATAAAATTTGAATAAAAAGGTCACATTGTAAAAAAGGCATTGGTGGAAAATTAGATGGCAAAAAGTCATTGGAAGATCATTATTTATTAAGCAACTTGAGATAAATTTTTTGATAAAAAAATATTTGCCAGACTGAGGGTGGCAAAACTCATTATTCTCTATGAAAGAGAATAGTCACAATCAAAAAGCCACTCCATTGAAATCAATGTAAAATGTGATAATTTTTAGACTGCGACTTCCGATTCTGATATCGATCTTTCTCGGTAGTGAAAAATTTCACTAACCACTTCATAAATTGGTTGTTATCGAAAACGTCACGGTGAAAAATTCACTGCTGAAAAGTCTCAGCAGAAAAACTCGGCAACAAAAAAAACACACAAAACGCAAAGTTGCTAAGAACGGCGAATAGATTTAAAAAAACAACAAAAAGGTTGAAATTACCTTTATAAATTTACCCCTCAAGATTCAGGGGGGAATTCACCACTGAGCGAAGTGAGCTGAAGGATTCGGAGCTCACTTCACTCAATGGTGAATTACCCCCTGAATCTTTGAATGTATTGTACTAGGAAACCAACAATGAAAAGGCAAGGTATGAGCAATAACTGTGAAAATAACAGTGCAATCTGTCTTTGTGAACATTTTCAAGATTGATCCTTTTTTTTACAACAATGCGTATTAACTAGTATTTTGTATGGTTTAATGTACTAATTAATAGCAGATATATTAAGCATATGCTTTAAGTGTGGTCTTGCTAAAGGGGGAAATAGCAAGCAACTGTTAAACCACCTATTTCTACCAATGTTTAATTAAATATACTAATAAACATGTTGGTATATTTTTCAGAATGACAGAAAAATCTGCTGATTGCAAACCAAAAGTAGCCTGAGGGCATATTAAAGTGGCAAATTTAGATATTGCTATATTGATGTATAATATACTGTATATATACTGTATATACACAGTACTTTTTTTGGAAAAAAAATATTTGCCGGTATGAGAGAGAGAGAGACCCAAAGTCAGCAGAAATACACAGCGCTTCTGGCTCCACACTCACGGTTCCCCATGCTCAGTCACCGCTATAGCCGCGGCTCGTACCATTCCCCGACTCTGGACTTACTTTCTGAGGCTCGGAACGGGGGGGACAAGGAGAAGGAGGCGGCCGTGACATCACCCCAGCTTTCTCCAAACTAACCCCCGTTCGAGAATGTGTGTGCAATAGTGATCCCTGGGGAGAGTGCTGCCCAGCACCTCCTGCTGTATGGATGGACAGAACTGGTGTAATCTGTAAGTTTACCCAGTTACAGAACCAGGTGGCAGTGAATGAGAAGCGAATGATAGCAAAGCTCAGCACTCTGGGAAATAATAATGACTGAGCTAAGGCCCTAAAGATGCAATGGGCGTCTATCAGTCTTCAAATTTTCCGGTACGCCGTACTAGAGCGTTCCGGTGCAAAAAAAGCACTGTATATATATATATATATATATATATATATATATATATATATATATATATATATATATATATATATATATATATATATATATATATATATATATTTTAGGAAGCATACTATCACCTGATATAAATTCCAAGCAGAATTTTTAATGGACTTGAGTCAAGCAAATTGACTTATTGCATGTAAAATTTAAACTTTTCTCAACAGCATGTATTCATTTTCAAGCAAACAGGCAGCGCTCATAAATTGCATCAAAACAGAAAAGCACTTGTTTTGGGATGAGCCTTTATGAGGGTGCTTTCAGACCAGCTTTATGCATTTGAAATTCATCCTGTGTCAGGGAAGAAAACCTGTGTAGGGAGCTGCTTATGCTCCCTAAACTTTTAATGAACTAATGAGAAGGTTTTCCCTTACAAATTCAAATTGGTTGGTTGCCCTTGAAAACATTTACTGCTTGTATCCATTAGCATATGGGCAAGAAGTTAGCCCCTTCTCCACTGCTATTATTTTATCCATTCTTCGCTGGACAAATAAAGTACAGGGAAATGAAGGGGTTTCAGCTTCTGACCTGCTACATTGAATGATAGTAGAAGGCCCTTACTTTATTTAGTTATCCCCTAAGCACAGGGAAAGTGGAGTCAAGGACAGACCCTCTCTACTTAGTTAATTGGATTCCCCCTGTAATTTAGCAGGCACATTTGAATGCACTAGACTGAGCATTATGGAATCTATCTTAATCCTTATGTGATATGCCCGCAAGCATTTTCACTATGTAGATAATTTGGGTATAATATATTTAGATATTTATGGGTGTTTTGATAAGGTTGGATCAGTTTTAATAAACTATTATTTTGCATTATTTACATAGTGTGTGTGCTTTTCATAGGGGTGTCTTTTTCAGGCTTTTCTTAGCCTGTGCTGTTGGATAAGGTTGTTTAACATGGGTGATATATGAAAGGGGGGTCCTTAATCTGTTCTTGTTTAAATTATGCCAATTTCCCCCACTCTCAGTGCTTTGTCAGTTTCCATGCCTTTTCTTTTTAAACAAAATACTGACAATCTTGATAAATACTGCTTAATATTATCGGAATTAAATTACATCAGTATTTTTTTACAACATGATTAACATGGCAGCCTTGTTTTTTACATTAAGGTTAACTGATCACCCCAGAATGTCTATTAGTAATAATTAAGATCGTGTTCCCACTGGCTTGCTAGACTCTACCGGTTCTGCCCTCTCTGGGGTTTGAACCTGAGGCCTTCTGTACATGTGCCTTTCTCTGTGTTCATTTGGCTGCAAATCTTTTAGACAACCTAATGATATCAGTTATCTTCCTAAATAGGTTCTATACTCTTTTTCCAGATGCAGCCAGTCCGCTCAGGAGCAAATCACCAGCCAATGCCTAGGCCTATATAAGTAATATCACTTCCTGCTATTATTGCCCAAGTTAGTTCCAGACGTCAATATTAGGCTGTCTGGCCCTGGTTGTCCATGTGCTTGCTGACCTTGCATGTATGTAGTCAAAGTGTTGTCAAAAGGGTGTTGGAGGCAGTAGAGTTGTGCACCGTGTTAGCCATAGATTTAAGCAAAGACAAGAGAGTATAGGTGATACTTTTTATTGGCTAACAAAATAGATGGTAAATGCAAGCTTTCAAGGCTCCTTAGGCCTCTCCATCAGGCAATAATATGGAACTGAGATAGTTCCATATTATTGCCTGATGAAGAGGCCTTAGGAGCCTCGAAAGCTTGCATTTACCATCTATTTTGTTAGCCAATAAAAGGTATCACCTATACTCTCTTGTCTTTCCAAAAGGGTGTTGGAGAACACTTGGCAGTTCAGGGTTTCACCTACACTGCTGTGCAGATGTCCAGCTTAATCAGTGTCCAACTACAAACGTATTTAGGAAGAATTCTGATACCCATAACTTATGATCCATGTTTTTGTTTTGTGCTACTGAAGGTAAGATGGTTTTACAGCATGTTGCCTAGATGGTGATGTAACCATAAGGTCTACAGTGTTCAAGATGCCAGACTATTACCCGTTTTTTATTGTATTTGTTGTGGACCTTGATGTGTATGTAGTGTTGTGTTAATATTTTCTATGTCCACTATTTGCCTCATGCTCATGCAAGATGAGGGTCAAGGGAAGTCCTGTGCTGTACAGTGATAGCTGCTGTTATTGCTACACTGCTAACTGTTCCCTTAAACATTCTTTCAGCATTACCTTTTATATACAGTATATATATATATATATATATATATATATATATATATATTGAGAAGCATACATGTGCCTGCATTTTTTCTTTATAAAAATATTTGACCTAAGCTCATTTGGATTATCATTAGGCAGCTAGAAAATTCCAAAAACATACGTGTGTTTGTGACTGAATACGGAAATTAGATTGTAAGCTCCATGGGGCAGGGAATTAAGTGAATGACAAATCTCTGTAAAGCGCTGTGTAATATAGTAGCGCTATATAAAAATGAATAAAATTTTTTAAAAAATACATATTTGTGATTACTTTGGTTCATTTTCTTCCCTTAACAGTCTTATTTACTTCACCTTTGAAAAGACTGTTTTAAAATGACTGGCTGTTTTTACCAGAAGTAGACAGATATCATTCTTCTGTGTTATGCATTGAGTAAGGAAAGATGTGTGAGGCCTGCCAGAAACATGTTGATAAGTAAAATTCTTGTAATATACTGTTTATTTAATATGGTGTTTCCTGGAACATTCCCTAGTTGCCCATAATACAGAAAAAAATGAAGCCTTTTGTTCTTCTTAGTTCTGAATATTATTCCTAAATATAAAAATTTACTGCATCAGAAAAGTTCTCTATACCAGCTGACTTACTATAGAATTTGACTAAAATGGTGCCATTGCTTAGAAATAAGTCAGGGTTTTGTGTGATCAGTGAGTTAAGTCAAAAACATGTATTAAAGAAGAACTAAAGTTAAAAAAAGACATATAAAAAACTTACCTTATCTTAAGTTCCACCATTGCAGTCACAGCTTCATCTTTACTGTAATTTCTCTTCACTGAGGCAGAGCTCACAGTTCTTTAGCTGACACAGGAGTCAGTGTGAAGCTCTGCCGGCATATGGAAATGCATAACATCATCACGCTCATTGCGTAGAGCAATCTCATTGGTCCAGCAACGAACATGATGACATTGAAACCCATTTGGACCGCCAATTAAATAAGTGGGTGGAGCTTCGCACTAGCTCCTGCATCCACCGAAGCGCTGTGAGCTCTGACTCATTGAAGACAAATTACAGTCTAGATGAAGCTGTGACTACAATGATGGAACTCAGTATAAGGTAAGTTTTTATCATCTTTTTTTTAACTTTAGTTCTTTAAAATCTTATCAGAAGTGTATAAAAGGTTTCATTTAAAGATCCTACATACAATTATTTGCTCAGTCTTGACATTGAAATCCAGTTTACACCTCTCCAAACCTCAAGGCTTTACAATTCTGTTTGTTTTTAATATGTTTATTGTTTTAAAGTCTGCTTAAGTTGAAAAGAAAAAAAAAATTAGGCTGTAAAGGTTATATATTAAATCTTTTAACTCATTCAAAATAAATAAATGGCATAATACTGTCAGATGTCTGAGATGTTTACTGTTTTCTAATGTATCTGTAAACACATAGCATACAGTTAGGAAATATAAACGTTTCTTCCACAAATCTCATGAAACAATAAAATTAATTAAAATGACTATGATCTCAAGGAAAACAAACACAAGTAAAAATGAAATACGTCTCTAACTCCTTTCTTCTTGTTCCCAAAAGCCAAAGCCTTTCTGATGCACACGCCTTTTTTATTAAAGCCTTTATTTGTTGGATCAGATTGATGCATGCAACTTAATTGGTTGCATCCACAGTCACATGAATTAACATATAATTGTTATTATAAATATATACATTTGTGACTACAAATATTAGTCCAATGTCCACATTTAAAGATATCAGCCTTATTGGAAATATTTTCACCTTAGGTTTTGCATGGATCTTTAAAACAGGGCAATTAAATGTTTACTTTATTAAACACATCAGCAACCATGTTATGGGACATCTAGCTATTTGAGTACTATGTTTTTCCCAGCAAAGTAAAGGCACTTAGACTACCCAAAAACCCTTAAACTACTCCCCCTAAATTCTAAATTCAGTAGTTTAACAATTGTGATTGTGATTTTTCAAAATTTTCGATGGAAAGGTTGCCATGCTACTAATGTAAAGTAAGGCTACCTTTCCATCAAAAAAATTTGAAAATTTTAGATCGAAAAACTCAATCTCAAAGAATCGAGATCATTCTTGATTGAGAGCGGTCTTTCCAAGTTTAATAAATTTCGCCCATATATGACTAATGAATTGATTCCTCATTTTGCTTTACTTGTCACCCTCCTCTCTGTTTATGTAAGTCTTCCTCCTAATTAGATTGTAAGCTCTATGGGGCAGGGACCTGCATCTTCTTGTTTCATTCATGGACTAGCACAGAGTGATGTACATTCTTGATTATATTCTTGTAATTTGCATCACTTGTTCTTTGTTAAGCACTTTCCCATATCTGTGGCACTTTATAAATAAAAATATACATAAATACATTTGGTATGTGTAAATGTTGAAATGATGAGAGTGCAGGAAAGGTTTCATTCTACCTGCAGGTGTTTGTACAAGTAACTCTGCAAAGTTGATCAATACTTTGTCAGGTTACAGGACTTTTCCTTTGCATATCTGAGCAGTCTATGAACAGTTATATCAAATTATTTTCTTGGACTTCTAGATTTTGGGGTAATTCAGCAGAGCGAACTTACCCTCCGATCCTTCGAATCAGCTCGCAGAGACTGTTACGTGTTCGCTGATGTACTGTGTACGTTGTGTGGCATAGTCATTTGAATAGATGTAGAATGTGGAGCCTTGACATCAGCTCCCGATTCACCCCTCTGATGTGTCATGCAGACTTCATATGTTTTTGGATTTACTTGGCACAGAGTTAAAATCTTTGCAGTGCATCAAGTGTATATTATTATTTTCCAAAATAGAAAAGTACTTATGCAAACTGAGATATTAGCATATTTGAGATATGGTTCCTATTGCTTTAAGTGCTATTGAATGTTAGGGGGTTTGATCAGTCATGTAACTGTAACTTTACAGGTGCTGGTGCAAAATGTGCCCCATGTCTCTTCCACCTGCCAGATTACATCCCTTGGTGAATGTGATGTGATTGTGTTTTTCATTCAAACAAACCAGTTCAACCAGGTCTCCTGTCTTCTTCACTTTCTCCCAATATTAAATTTGACCCACCTTTTTTTTCTTCAATCAACTTATACCTACTGCTTGAAATTCTGGAAAAAAGTATTTTTAGCATTCCTATCAATTGACCAAAAAAATAATCATCTGCATTGGTTGCGTCAACAGAATATCACAGAAAAGAAAAACAGCACTTATTCCACAGGATTAAATGCTATTTGGCAGGGTTACTATTTCAAACAAATATTTACAGCTACATAAGGTTTCCTTTTGGGCCTCACCCAACTTAGCACTGTGCCTCACAATTTGAGAATCAATGACCTAAGTAATGATTACATTACAATACTCTAAAAATTCAATATTAATGTCAATCATCATTAACCAACCCAGGAAAGAAAAGGCAGACTGACAGGGAAGATGACAGAGAGAAATGCTGTTTAAAGGTGCAGTATATTTTTTAAAATACATATATATTTACAAAACGTTTAATTCATTAGTACAACCTAAATTAGTATTAGGGTTTTTATGTGACAGGTACACTTTAAATTCCTTCTGGTATTGAGTATTTTTAATTTACTGATGATGAACCCAGTTTAAAGATATAAACTTAAAGGTCTTTAAACACATAAATTTAAAATCTCTGTCTACACTGTAGCAATTTAATTTATATTTGAACATCTGTGCTTAGTAATGATATGGTACAGTACAAGGCACAAGAGAAAGGTGTCTTATCAGGTTTAGGTAGCATAATTAATAGTCAAATGGATGTATCTGCAGGAAATTTCAGCATTATGTTGGGGCAAAGTACCTTACAGAACATATTTTTTTAATTGCTATGGATATTGTGTCTCTAGGGTGATAAATATATTACAATTTTAATATTAGACTGAAACACAGCAGATGTGGAAGTCTGAACTGCTGATAAGGTTTTAAAGGATGATTAAAAGATACATTTTAATCATACACTATTGGAGCTTCCTGAATTTCATTGTTACAATTTTGAGCAAAAAATTCTATTTATGAACCCAAACCCTGCCATTTTTGTGCAGAAATGAAGCATTAAAAATGGGGGGGAGGGGGGGGGGGGAATTAAAGTATTTATTTTGGTAGCCATATCAAACGTCAAAATAACTATAAAACTATATACGTTATGTCAGATAATAAACTATCCCTCAGTCACTGTGTTCTAGCCAGATGGTTGACTTAGAAAATGCCTATATAATATATTAAAACTATCTGTTCTGAAGTATGAAGATCAAACACAATGTAGTAAAACAAGTCAAATTAGAAATGATTAAAGTTTACAGTAGCAAAGTAGCACTGGGGCCTGAAGGCAATTCTGACTTTTTATGTGAACAAACCTCTCCCCTGTTTCCAGTCTGGCTCTTTTTTTGACAAATTGATTATTGACAGCATTAAAAGAATGCTGGGAATTGCTTGTATATTACTTAAATATAGATTAAATATGAAATGCATAATTCAGCATTAAAACGTGATTTTTCTACTGCTCAGTAAGCAGTGATGAAGTCTTTGGTTTCTCTAGGAAGACATGTGAATACACTTTGGTTTTAAGAAGGTTTGTAGTCTAACTCCATTCCAGTGGAGGGCTTTATGGTTCCTTCTATACCACTGCACTTTAAGGTTTATGCTTACGTTTGGTTATTCCAAAGACCTTCTTCTGGAAAGTTATTAGATATGTAGTAAAACATGCTTCTGGATGTGCTGTTTGTTAAAGGTGTAAAGAGGTTTAATTGTGTATATCATATTAAGAGGACAGGAGGCATACTCCTAATTTCCTCACTTCCCTACAGTTTAGTTCTATCTTTTGCAGTGGAGTGCTGTTATCCAGTTTGCTGTCTATTATTTCCTTACTATTCATTTTCCTCTCTGGTTTCCCTTTAAATAGTGTTTTTCTGGCTAGTTTGTATGCTCTAGCAGTCAGAGACAGATATGAATGGGTAATCTCTGAATAAAATAAAAGTGAATTCCATTTAAATGTATATATCTATATGCATTTTTCTTGTTATTGGTACCAAGTGCATAAACCTGCTTCCTTCTATACGGAATCTGTTTTTCTCCCTGCTTTGTGATTAATCTTGCTGCATAAATCTAATGTCCAGCTCTAATTTAATGACATTCAGTAGTGTGCTGTTACCCTCCCAGGCCCTGATGCAAGATCGACAATATGCACTCTTCCCCAGGGTCCCGGGGCCAATTGGTCACAGGGCCCCTTTGCTTTGCAGCACCACAACCCTTCTCCCAACAATTAAAGAAAACATACCCACATCAAGGGGGTGCACAACAGGGGATGCAGATGGGTTGCAGTGGTCCAGCACAGTGGACAGGCCTGGTTGCTACTGGGACCTCTATTATTCTACCCCTAATAACATTACACAGATCTGTATCTTCTGTAAATACAGACTTTTTGCATATTTTCAATCCTATAAAGAAGCTTTATGAATATCCCCCCCATAAGAGAGCTAGACCCAACCATGAACCTTGCGGCAATGCTACATTCCAAGATATGTTCAGTTCATATAAAAACTTATTACAATTCTCTGGGGAATATTCATCAAAGTCCAAATTGTCAACAATTCGTTACTTTTTCAACTTTGCCTATTAACCAAAGACTCTTATGTTGTGCAGTGTGTCTAATACGTACCCACAGCTTACAGTGACACTGTATTTATGTGACACTTCACATCTATTTGTCTGCAAATGCAACAACACCTTGGGTATTTGCCAGGAATCAAAAAGCAAAGTTGCCAAGTTGGCTGCCCTGAATTCACTGAATTTACTT
>WMED01002991.1:6661-23049 GCA_019650415.1 Pipa parva
CTAGGGGAATTAAAATCACCTTGTCTTATCTTTTAAAGTTCAGTTTCATAGGGTGTCTTCATCGCAAATTTATTAAAGTTTATCATGAGAGAATTCGTGTTGTTCTCATGAGATTACCGCACGAGTTTTTAAATCTCTATTTTTTTACATTTTGCAATGGAATGGTAGCTGTAGCCATACTTTACATTAGTAGTATGGCTAACTTTTTATCAAAAATTCTAGATCAAAAAACTCAATCGAAGTCTTTCCAACTTTAATACATTTCACCCAAAGTGTATATTTATACTATATTTGCATATGGTACATTTCAAATTTCACTAACTATGCAATATCAATCAAAGGTTCTTGAGAATGTCTTAGCATTTCATATACTTTTTTTCTAATGGTAAATATTTTCCTGTAACTTTTGCCTTTTTCCATGAGGTCAAACCAAAATAAAAGCAATTGAGCGTTAGCAATAAGTGAAAGCCATAATTTTTGAGGTCATAAAATGTGTTTTTCTAGCCATGAATCAATTTTTTGTGAAATGATTAATTTACCATGAAAATCAATGATATTTTTTAGCTATACTTTCAAGCCCTTTCTTATGAACTCTTTTAATAAATAGTTGTCTCTCATTTTATATCAAGGTTATATAATTAAACTGAGCTTTCTTCTCTCAGCAGAATATGTCCCAAAACTGTTAACTGCATATTATGAAATTTAGGGCATATTTCTTTTCCAGTCTTGTTCTTATCCCGACTTTACCTTTTATATTTTATTCAGGTTGGTGGTTTGATGCCTGTGGTCCTTCTAATTTGAATGGAATGTTTTACACTGCCGGGCAGAATCACGGAAAACTTAATGGCATAAAGTGGCATTATTTCAAAGGACCTAGTTATTCCTTACGAGCTACAACAATGATGATTCGCCCTTTGGATTTCTAATTCAACAACAACAGGACAATGTTGATACTGTTGAAGGAAACATTCATTCTGATTATGATGTCATATGGACTTATTGCTAAAATATGCAAATTTAAAGAACATTTGTTTTGTATTATCCAATGAATTTCATAGACTTTTTGCACATGACATTGTTATCAGTCTCAACGTACATTCAAAAAAGTACAGAAAAAAAACAGCGAGACGCGATAATGAAGCTTGGGCAGCAATTTTATTTCGTGAGGACAAACAAACAGAATATTGGATGCTATCAATAATGGACTACTTTTCATAATGGACAATGTAGATATGGACATGATGGTTATAAAAAAATATAATGTGAGTATATCAACCACTCATGAAAGCCCCTTGATCTAATGAACAAAAGGTTTGTTTTAATATGTGAAAGTTTAGTAGTATTATCCATGTTTTCAGCATTTAATTCAGTCAGTGGGATACGTCACCATTTAGAAATCTTTTTTTTTTCAGAATAAACTTTTTTTTTTTTTTAATCTTGTCTAAACTTACACTTTTTTTTTTATAACAAGATATAATATTTTTAAACTATTGTTTAAAATTGATGTTCACTTGATATGGAAATTATGGTTTTGACAGTTTATTTTACGTGCATAGCGACTGACGGTATCACTGAAATATACTATTATCATGACGCACAAAAATGGCTATGTAAATTGTAAAAAAAAAAGAAATATATCAGTTCGGAAAACAGATGCTTTCATTTTTAGATGTGTATAAAACAGTACTTATATTTTTCACTTTAGCATTTTACTCTTATATCCTTTCTTCATTTCATGTACGTGAAGTATTAATTGTGAGAAAATGAGTACGGGATAACCCTCTAATAATAATACGCGTTAGCTGTTAAATGTATTCTTGCACATAATGTCAATGTTTGTTTTTCACCTATTAAATTAAAATTTATTTTTTATACAAAATGTTTTTCATGCAAGGTGGAATTTTAAAAATATCCCCGTAATAGCCCCACAAATTAAATAATAATAACCACATATACTGTAAGTTTACTGGACATCCTCCTTCATTTTTACATGTCCAAATTGGAAAAAAAAAAGCGTCAGGGGGTTATTCACTAAAGTCCAAATTGTTGTGTATAGGTGCAAATTCGCCAGATAAAGACAGTTGCAATAGGCTGCTACTGTCACAGTTGCGTCTTTATAATGAGAATATTGTCACAGTGGCGACTTTATTATGGGAAAATTATTGAGGATTTGCTATGGGAATCCGCTGGTTGAGAATTCGACAGTCGAATTCACACCTTAGTGAATAACCCCCTCAGAGAATACCTGATTTCTTTAATCAGCTGTGTGTGAAATGCCTGCCTTGTAGATTTAAAAAGTCCTAAAAGATTTTCTTTAGCCATCAGCAGTTTTATTTTAATCCCAATTCTAATTAAAAGATGCAAACTGTTTCGGGCATCCAATTGATGACATGTTTTCTATACCGAAGTAATTTTAGATGAAATTCGTCTTTATAGACTGTAAATGTTTTCCCTTAAAGCTTGTTTTCCCTTTGTTAACTCCCCCACCCAGTTTTCAAAATAGTCTAACTAGCATCACTTAAAAAAACAAAGATTCAAGATTTCACCACATTTTAACCATGGTTTACAAATGTTGCTTTTTGTGAGTCTATCTCAGGGGTCGGCAAACTTTGCACAGGAGGGAGCCATTTCGTACCCTCCTACTCTGGGTAATTTTTTCAGAGTCACCACGTCAAGCCAGCTGAAGAACCGCATGTGGCTTGAGAGCTGCAGTTTGTCTACCTCTGGTCTACCTCATTGGCTTGAACATGAGCAAGGTTATGGAACTGCCGTAAGGTAGAGTTCATTCCAGAGGCAAGCCATATGAGAACCATACAACTACAGCCATACAACTACTTGTGTCTGGTGAAGCTTTACAGCAATAGGTTTAAAATCAGCTCACATGTATCTAGATGCTGTTCCTAGCAACATGAGGCTGGCGTCACTGGTGAAATGCATGTAGCCTTCATCTTATTTAGCATCCATTCTTTAGCATATCATTCATTTTTAGCTGTAAATGACTGCTCCAACTCTGCCCCATTCTAAGGGCTTTGGCTTGTGAGTATTTTCCCAGTTATAATGTATTTAGTCATATTGCCACCGAAATGTGTGAATATCCTTTTTTGATGGGACCAAATTATAGAGAATAAAGGGTTTACACCACCCTGAGGTGGTGATAAAATTTGCTTTGAACAGCTTAAAAAGGCAAAAATAGCCATAGAGATAAAAACAGACTGTTTCTCTCTCATTAACTAAATTCCCACCAAAGTATATCACTGCTAGCCAATGTTTTATTTTGGCATGACATAATTATAAGAAGGAAAGGCAAAAATACTCTTTCACATAGGTCACTCTACCCTGTAGTTAATGAACCTGAAGAAGAGAAATTTATTATTCTCTGAAATGCTGTTCTCTGATGCCTGAATCAATCACCAAAGTAAGAAGCTACAAATTAGTGTGTTTATTGCCTTTTACTTGGATTATGCTAGTGCTGTGGTGGTTGCAGCACTACATCTATGCAACATAAAATTGGGATGCACAGAAGGAAGAATAACTGTCTGAATATGGCATAGTTCAGATGTTGGCAAACTTCTTTGAGGTTTGTGAGTCGCTGGAGGAGGGAGGAGCACACTTTCCCGAACACATGACCTGTTGACGGTCAATCAGAAGAGCAGTCAGCAGTCATGGGCGGGGCTTCAGAGGTGCACTCCAAGCCACAACAAGGTGGCTAAAGTGCCGTACTTTGCCGACCACTGGTATAGTTCCATGCACATTATGTAACTGTCCCACAGTTATAGCATGATCTAATCAGTGGCACTAAAAATCTTTCCATTTACCTCGAAATAATTGCTTGTTACTTCCAAACTTACAGTTGTGTACAGTTAAATACAGTTGCATACAACTGTTGGAAAATCACATAAAAATTACATGATGTTGCTTAATGCTACTCATTTTAAAATATAGCTACACAGGATTAATATTTTGCCAAAACCTCCCCAAAACACAGTTGTATTGAACATGCCGATAAAGTAATGGCAGTAAAGATGAAAAAATTGTTAAATCAATAGAGCCGCTTGGAGGTTATTCATCAACAGTGGGACTCTTTTACAAAGTTCTAGTAACCCATAGAAACCAATCGGAATATGTCTTATAATATTATAGTTTCCCTATACCAGTGAATGCTAACAGATGATTGATTGCTATGTGTTAATAGAATTCTAGAAAGATTTCTTCTGTTGCTGAATTCCTAGTGGTAAAGTATGATGATATCTAAGACATTTATAAAGCTATGCATGATTTTAAACAGGTGATTATTTTATATTTAATAAATAAATCAGCTTTGCATCTCCCTGGAAAAAATATAATATTTACTTAATGGGAGAAATGTTGAATTGAATTCGGTGAAGTTACAGCCCAGTTTTCTGTTTTTTGTATGGGGGAAGTACTTCCACGTACAAGTGGCTATTCAGTCAGGGAACAATCCTTCCTCGTGCCAGCATAGTCAAGGAATCTCCATCGATTGCTATTCTCAGCAGCTGTGAACAGGAGAGCTGAGAAGAATGTAAGGGGATGATCAAATTAAATGTAGTTTTAAAGGAGAACTATACAGTAGATTGTTGCTTCTAGGGGTGATTCTTAAGGGCGAAGGGGGGGGGGAATACTGATCAGTCTTTAATGTTCCACTGTTGCCCCTACTCTGAGTAATTTGCTGATTTCTTCTGCAATCCTCTTCACTTCCTCTTCCTGTTTCATGTAATCTTGAATTTAGATTGAATTCTAATGACTCATTGTGAGTAAAGGAGTAGATGGTTTCACTTGGCTGAAAACACAAGTAAATAGGCACCTATAAAATATATTCTCCTGAGTATGCATAAAAACTGTCTTTAGTCCTGTTAGAATTAATAGAAGTTTCTCACTGCTGTTACATTGATTTAGCATGCCAGCCAGTCTGAGACTTTAGAGCCCCCACTGCAGGGAGTTACAAATGCCACCCACCCCTTCTGTTGTATGTCTGTTTATATGTAAGTCATGCAATGCAATGCATATACCCCACAACTGTCCAATAATCTACAGGATAGCCATGTTTTCTTGGCCCTGGGTCCCTCTGCTCAAGTGCAGCTCCCCCTTCCCCATACTTGATGGCTGGCCCCTGTGATAAGCATCAACAGAGCACAACCAATCAGGTGGAAGTGGATGGTGTGTATGGCCAATTGAAAATTAGCAAGTGCTGTGCCAGTAACATCAGTGTCATGTTCCCCATGCTGCATTGACTGGCATGAGAGCAGTCAGTGCAGCTTACACATCAGTGCAAGGTCAGACGTCTGAGGGGGCGGTTCTTTATCTACCCTTTAACCTGTCTCCACTCACATATAAATATATTTGATTGTGATGATATTCTCCTGTTAAACACATTTTTTTCATATATATTCTTTATACAAAAGCATGCCAGATTACTACAATGAGTACCAAAGCTGAGCTCATCATTAATGACTTTGCTTTATAGAATAAAGTAGATGCATTTGTGAGAGAAATGTATTATCTGTATCTATCGGTAAAATAAAAATATGCCTCCTAGTTACGGTGTAGGACTATAGATAATCAGAACCCACTGCCTGATGGTCCAGTGTGGGCCTGATGGAAGGGACCCTCTGGGTCCCAGTATAGTCGCAGGCCAGTTTGACACTGCCTAGTTTTTGTGTGACCTTTATTATTTGTGTGCTTTAAATTCAGGAAAGGTACTGCTATAATGCTAGTGAGCTAAATGTTCTGAAATAATGTCCAGAGGAAAGAATAGCATGTAGTGAAAGAAAGTGTATGGTCAATCTCTTGTTTTGGTTGTTGTTATTTTCTATACTGATTATCTGCTGCTAAAATAACTCATACAGTGTGATGTAGATCTCTACAAAGATGTAAGTGAAAATGCTTTAGGGAGAACTAAATGCTTGTTCTTCTAAAGAGGGAGGTGGTTTAATACTCACCTATGTGGTCCTTCACTCCAACGCTGCCTCTTGCATGCCTCAATGCCACTCTTCTTATCTTCTCCTGGAAGGCTGCCATTCTTCTCATGCTTCCTCTTGATATGCTCCTTTGCTCAAATGCTGTCACCTGCTTGCCTCAATACCACTTTTCTTCCATGCAGACTGCAATCCTTTAAACTTCTTGGAATTTGCAGATGGGAGCAAGTGCAGAAGCAGTATTGCATCAGAATTTTGCTTCTGCGCTTGCTTTGCTCACAGAATGTCGAGAGGAAGCAGGAAGTTAAGCAGATGACAGTTTTCCTGTGAAGAAGAGTGGAATTTAGGCAAGCAGGTGGAAGCATTTGAGCAAATAAGCACATTGGTGAGTATTAAAACTTCTCACCCTTATAATCACCCCTGGGAAATAATAATGATTTACGGTAGATTTCCTTTAAAAATGGGAACGTTTTCACTGTTTAAGCTATTTTGGTTCAATGACTATTTTAAATTTGATCTATTCTAGTATAGTTAGTAGATGAATAAGCAATTGTATCAGACTCTTCAACAAATTCCAACTAAAATGAATCTCCAATATGATAACATTCTGGGTGCATCAGATAATTTGATTTTAGAAATGGAACAGATGGTTTCCATTTCATTGTGCCATTCTATAAAGCATCATTCTATCTCAGTTAAAGGAACACTCCAGCCAAAATTGAAAAAAATGCATGTGTTAGTAAATACGAATTACTAACTTTTATTAAATGCATTTTGTTTTCAATTTTGCCCCTAAAATGAAATATCTTACCTGTTTAGAAGCACTTCCGTGTTTAGCTTTCCATCTTCATCTGTGCCGCCGACTCTGTGCCGTGTTCTGGAACTGAAACGCATTCTTCTCCCTTTCAGTGTGTAGCCCGGTGCTGGCATCTCCTAATAGTCACATGGGAGAGCGGCGCATCATCAACCCGTCTCCCCTTGATGATGCGCCACTCTCCCATGTGACTATTAGGAGATGCCGGCGCCAGGCTGCGCACTGAATGGAGAAGATCCCGGCTGTGAAGATTTCAGCTCCAGGACACCTTAGTGTCGGCGGCACTAATTCGTATTTACTAACACATGCATTTTTTTCAATTTTGGCCGGAGTGTTCCTTTAATCTTAAATTACTTTGCTGCTGTGCAGCCAAGGGAACCTATTAACTGAATAGTACATTTAGGGTGAAATTTATTAAACTTGTAAAGACCACTTTAGGGCGAATTTAATAAACTCTGAAAAGCCCGATTTTGCTTTTCCAAGTTTATTCCCGCGAGATCTAAGAAGTTTCTCACAGTAAATATCGCAAGATTTTTTCGAATGATATTTACCAATAGAAACTTTTTGATCAAAATTTTTCAATGGATTGGTAGCCATACTTCACATTAGTACTGTGGCTCAAAAAATCCGATCGAAAAGTTTCTGTCGGTAAATATCAATAAAAAAAAATCTTGTGATATTTAGCGTGAGAAACTTCCGAGATCTTGCCCTTAATATTGAGATATCTGAATGGTTGCTGCCGACATTCAAAAATATACATCACCATATCTAAAAGGTATAATAACAACTATCTGATAAATATTTTGTTACCTTAAAGAAGAAGTCCAGCTCATTTCACCTAAGACGGGAGGTGGGAAATAATTACTGATCCGTCTATTATATCCAGCGCTACCTCCTGTTTTGGCAAATAGAGCAAGCACAGTAGCAGTTTTACATCAGAAAACTGCTTCTGCATTCTCTCTATTTGCTGAAACACGCTGGAACAGGAAGTGAAAAGGATTTCAGTACTTTTCCTGTAACTACAGTGAAAAATTCTTCGTAGAAAGATAATTTGCTACCTAATAGCAATCTTGCCTAGTGGTTATGCATACTTTTAAATAGATATTGGTGTGGATAGTTCATTTTAATACCCCTGTGCAGAGGCAGCCAGATCAGCCTCAACAGCATTTTTATCTTCATGCCAACCATTTTGTAACAAAATATTGTATCGTAGCAAATAGGATACAGGGCCTGCTAGGCAGTGGTCACATGGTTTATATTTGTTTATGTTCATTCAAATAAGCATGCTGTTTTGATACGTCGTTATGGATATTCATAGATTAGTGAATGAGGATTCTGACACAATATGACAGAATGTGTTGTTGTTTGTGTTTACCCAACATTACTTTTTTTAATTGATGTACTTAAAAAATGTTAAATGGTGCTTTCAAAGGCAGGACCTCTTTTGTTAAGCTTACCACTGTTTTACAGTAAATGTTATTAAAGGGAAACTACAATATTTTTAGAAAATAAATTCACATTTGAGTACGGTACATTGGTCTTGATCTCTGAGTTTTTGTTTTGTTTTATATTGTTTTACTCTGGTGGCAAATTACACAATCTACACAATTTTTTAACTATCGTGTATCCTTTATCTGTGTTCTTCAATAAAAGTAACTATAGAGACAGCAGTTAATTGTGTGCAAAGAACATTCCATCTACATATTAGTGCATCATTTTGTGGGAGGAATCTGCCATACATAAGGATATGGTTAAAAAAATGCTGCCTGTAGCTGTGGACGGAACTGGTTTTGTCAGAGGCAGGAAAGCTGATTTTGTCATTTGACACAAATCTACAGAATATCACAAAGATTGATCCATAGATTCTTCCATATGGCTTTAGTTAAACTTACCAAGTTCCCTTAAATCATTATGTTGGTGTAATGATAATGAAAAAGAATAAAAATAATTTCAGCTCAGCGTACATGACTCTTTACCAGGTATAGTACCCCTGTCCTTCTACTCAAAATTCTAGAAATCTATTCCAGTGGTAGGGTTACATGTTGACTGTAGCCTCAGGTTGGGCCTCCAAAGTGTAAAGAATTACTACGTGATTACAATATAGTGCAGTGCAGATAAAGAAGGGTGTCAGGGATTTTAGTTAAAAACAATAACACAGTTATTTATTGAAAATCAGAAGCCATCAAACAGAAATGGACAGTAGCAGTTTACACTGTCTTATAACAGTCAGCAATATATACAGTAGTTTATGTTTATATATAAACATTTATATATTTAGCATAGTGTTTCAGTTGTGTAAACTCCCTTCCTCGGGTGCCCCAAGTAACATACTGTAGAGATTGCTACCCTTATACAACTAAGTGCATTTGATGGTTTCTAATGGGGGAAGATAGCACAAGACTCAGGGCCTTATTGACTAAAGGCTGAATTGTCACATAAAGCCCTCTTATCAACCAATTCAATTTTTATAAATATCCCATAGAGTGTTATACAGTCTTAGGTGAAACAAACCATGTTAACATAGGAATCTGTGCCAGGTATGAAACTCACAGTCCATGTTGACATAGAGTCCATGTCAAGTTCATAAACCATTCTTCAGAAGTTAATCCAGTAATAAAGATTGTGAAATTGCTTGTTACATATTTTAAAATATTATCAATATATAAATTTACTACATTCTGTAATACTGAGAACACAAAAAGGTACATGGGTATCTGTAAGAAAGATTCTAAATTCTTTTATTTTTTTCTTGACCACATGAAAAAATATATTATATTTATTATATTACATTACCATTCTCGTTTATACCCTTTGGTGCCCCAGTATACAACTTCATTATTCAACATGTCATTCATGCTTTTACCCTGCAATTTTTTCTTATAATCCCCTTTATTTTGTGAAATTTTATCTAAGATAAGTCACCTTAATAGTGAAACAGAGTAGAAAAGTCTACTGACAGAGTTTTTCTTTGTTCCAAACTGACTTTCTGTGTTTGTTAACTTGAAAGCATACCTGTCTCCCATCTTGGCCTATCTACCATATTACACAGACTCAAGTAAAGAGACTACATTTTTGGAGGTACATATAAAGCAATCCCCAAGGACAGGTAAAGCTGGAGCCCCTTATCATTGAATTTTTTTTCTGGGAACCAAAAAATCTTTATCTACTGACTAAAATGAGAATTTGACTGTAGAATTCTCAAATATCAGATTCTCAAAGCAAATCCGCAATGGCAACAATATTACCATAGCAAAGTCGTAACTGTGACAATATTCTGTAATGAAGTCGCGACTGCAACAGTAGCAGTCTATTGGGTAGTGTGTAATCGACATTAACTGGCGAATTCAAACCATTACACAACAATTCGTGCACATTCTCAGCTTGTACTTCTAAGGCAGTGGTCGGCAAAGTGCGGCTCGCGAGCCACATGCGGCTCTTTAGCCGCCTTGTTGTGGCTCGGGCCGCACTGCCGAAGCCCCGCCCATGACCGCCGACGGCTCTTCTGATTGGCTGTCGGTGGTCATGGGGTAGGGAGAGGGCACGCCTCCCTCCTCCGGCGGCTCAGAAGATGGTTATCGCCGCCGGAGGAGGGAGTGAAATGGCTCCCTCCTGAATAAACTTTGCCGACCCCTGTTCTAAGGGACTGGGGAAAAACAGTTGGACTATAAAATATTGTTACAACTGGTAAATAGATCTAACTTATAGCCCAGAGCACTGCATTGTGGAATTTGGATTGTGTGTAAGACAGTTTCAATTTCATATGATGTATTTATCAGAAATTAACCATACTTCTCCCCCACACTGCAAAGCTTGTTACTAATGTGCTCTGAAACTACACTATAGACTGCAAAGGTTTTCAGTCCAGTTATACAATGAGCTAATGTCCTATCAGCCCTGCATTATGTGTATTTTATACATATTAATTTTAAAGGCATGGTTTTACCAGATCATCCTTTTATCAGTGAAAAATCTATAAAACATACAGGCTGTATGGGCAATTTGTAATTTATTTATCTTCATAAAACATGGTTATCTGCAGCTCCATCTCCACACTTTGGAAGTTAATCATCAAAGTGTGAACTAATATGGAAATGTATGAATTTGTGTCTATTCACCACTTCCACAACTTTGCCAATTCAGCAAACAATGATGTGGAGAATTCACATCCAATTTGACATTTTATGATTGTTACAAACTTCATTATCTTTTTGCATTACTTTGTTTAGGTAATTCTATCCCTTTAATGCCAATGTCGCTAAAATATCCACACTGCAAAGCTAGCTGATAATAAATTAGTTCAGCTGTGCATTGCAGTGAATCTACTGCATATGTATCAAAGTATTTTGATAATCAACCCTGTTGTACTCAGCATACAAAAAGTGTTTGCTTTTAAATAAATGGGAGGCAACCTTTAAATGCAGGAATAGTTTCTTCAGTTTGATTCAGTATTTCCTTATTCTTGATTGATTTGACTTCAATGTCAGATTTCATTGATATCTTTATCATGAGTTTATAGTCAGGTTATTTTGCGTTATTCCCTATTTAAGGCACACCTACAGGTGACAAAGCACACTGAGCATGTGCAGTGTATACAGTACAGCCAAACATGGAGCCCCCCAGCTGAAAACTAAACAGACATTTATCCTTTGTCTCATAGGGCTACTGTACATTTGGATATGTTCTGCAGTGTTTTGTGCATAAGGTTCTAAGGTTCATAACGCTTCTAGCTGAAATAATTTTTAGGCTTTAGTTCCCCTTTAACTTCAATTATCCTGAATATCAAAGCCACTACAGTATTCTATAAAAATAATGCTCAACAGCTTAGATATTTATATCTTAGCCGTTAATAAAACCTAACTTGATTTGGTAAAGAAAATAATGGCAGTGTCATAAAGAATATAGTCTCCACGGCACATTGAATATTTTAAATGCACCTCTTGTTGTTGAGTTTCAGCGTTGAACAGCAAGTCTTCATTCCTTTCCTGACATATGTATCCCAGTATAACTAAAGACCATTTGTTAGTAGTTGTTTACTCTGTCTCCATGACCTGATTTTTCTCTGTTGAGAATCATATCCTATGATAGGAAGTGCGAACAATGCCACATTTACATGCCTCCTAATAAGCATCTTTCATTGTATATTCTTCTAGCCCAAGTGAATCAGTGATAGCCTCCCATCTAATGAATTGCTGTCAATCTTTCGCAGGAAATTCAATTACATAAGAGAAATTATTTCTGGCTTTGACATTTTAAAAGCTGAACAATACAAATTCCTCTCCCCTTCACTGACTATTTAACTAACTAAGACAAATATTTTTTGTTTAGTCATAATTGAATTTGTTGAATACAGATCTTAAAAAAAAAAAAAAAAAAAAATACAAGTATTGAATATATTTCTCTCTCTCTACAATGCAATATAGTATTAACTCCTTCGGCTGTTTTAAAATATGTTTATTAAGCTTTATAATGTTGTAGACTTGCATGCTAGAAGGGAAAAATTTACTGTAATGTCATAAAACTCCACTTTGTTAGGGGCCATGACTACCTTACTTGCTCCGGAGGCATATTTATCAAAGTGTGACTTGTCCTGTAGATTTATGAATTTGATATAATTTGCACCATCACCATGCAAGTAAATATTTGGTGAATAGTCTCACAGTTTGTGAATTTAATTCAACTGCGTATTTATGTGTTGCTTAACATGTATTTACTTCAAATGCAGAAACAATTCAGTGATTCAATTCAAATATTCAGAATATGATTTGACAGTTTGCCAAGCCTCCTGGTGTCAATATGCACCAGGGGATTATGGGGATTATGGCAGGGTTTTCCTGCTGACATTGAAAAAGCTTCAAAAATGTGATGACCAAGTGCTATGAACTAAAAATTGCCACTAAAATGAATGTAAAGAAAAACAATTGTTGCAATTTATTGAACTATTCTCTAGCAACAATTAAATGCTACCAAAATGGTGACAGTGCTTTTTCTATTGATAATTCATGCCTATTACTAGTATATTGTCAGCATTGGTGTCCACAGAACCACAGAAAACATCATTACGTCACCAGTGTATCACGTGATGATGCATTGCAGGGCAGCGGGCCATCCATTAGACAGAGAAGGACAGAGTGGCACATCATGAGACTAAATTTATTAAACTCGGAAAAGCCGTTTGCACTTTTCCGAGTTTAATAACTCGGGTGAAGGCTTTGAATTTTCTCGTGGTAGGTATTGCGAGATTTGACTCGTGCAATATTTGCCGTAACAAACTTGTTTTATTGAACATATCCATGGAAAGTTAGCTATACTGCATGGCTACCCTTTCCATGGATATATTTAATTTAAAAGAGTTTTCTCACTGCAAGTATCAATCGAGGCAAATTTTGGGATACTTACCGCGAGAAACATTGTCGTCATTAAACAGATCTATTTGAAGACAATATGTCTGTTAATGACAAAGTCCCTACAATACCACTGCTAATATTCTCCTGACTAGGGTCAGAAAGTACTATACAATAATTCACTCCATCAACATGAAAATACTCTGTTTAGTGAAAGTGTACAGCTGACTTCACTACAATAAGGCAAATCATTGCATAGTGTGACAAATTAACTATAGGATTCAAATTCACTCATTGATAAATTTTTACCCTGGATCTTTTAATACTTTCCCTTCTAGTTTCCTTTTGTAAGTCTAGAATGTCTGTAAGTGATAAACCGAACAACGGATGGTGTGCTACCACCATGATTATGGAGGAACCTGACATTTTCTATTAGGTAAGTTCTATAAATCACCAGAGAGTATTGAGTGCGTTAGATTTGGGTCAGTGGGATGTAAGCAGAGGGTAGAAAGTGTAAATCTAAGTACTTAACTCTATTAGAGGTTGTCAGACTCTCAGATGGTTCATCAGATGTTTTTTTCTTTAGTAAGTTACAGCATAAAGTGAACAAGAAACTGCTGGAGCTTTATGTAACAGCCAGAGAGAAAAGCTGGAAACTGGTAAAACAATTACAATTTTTTTTCTCATTCTGTCTGTTTTTGCTATGATTTATCTAAATATATGAGGTAAGCTACTATATAATTTTTTTTTTATGAAAAACCAAACCCCAAGCCTGACCAGCATATTGCTGGAAATGTTGGACTTTGGCTTAAATATTTTTGGGGTGGGGGGGAAGACCATAATACCTTTAAGTCTAATGAATATTAATGGTTTGTATTTTTAAGGAGGCGGAGAATAAATTGCAAATTGAGGTGAAGTCCTTCCTAAATATAGGAAAAATTCATCAGGAACCTCAGCAATGATCATCAAAGTCTATACCTGCTACCCCCAATCAGTGAAGATGTATTAAAACAGGAACACAAAGAGAAAGATAATTGCAGTCCACAACCAAACTCCTTGGTAAACCAAATATTAGCATGAAGGGAAATATTTCTGGAACTCTGCAAAAGTGCAAAAGTGACAATTTATTCAACTTGCCAATTTAAGTGAGGAAAGTAACTGCCGAAGGTGAAATTACCTCAAGTTATTTTGTGTATGAATTTAGAAAGGATAGTCAGAATTTTCATACGCTGATAGTAATCAGGAGTCAGGAAATATTCATAATCTATTTAGGATTTAAGTGTTAGAAACGTGGAATCAAGCATTTCACTATTAATGGCTGATATGCACAAAATATGAGATCATCTGAAAGAGGTTGGGGACAGGTCAGAAAGTGTAAGAGAGATAGTAAGAATGCTTGGCATGGAATGAAAAGAGACTATGCAGATGAGTTATGTGCTTCTGGAAATAATTTCATATTTGGAGGGCCACACTTGGCTGAATGATATCACATGCCTGGGCTTTTTTAGGAGGGGTGGAGGAAGCTTCTCCTGAATTGTTTACAAATAAGTGCATTCATTCTAGATTCAGGACTGAGAATTTCATAATACACTATTGTTGATTATCTGTATATGGTGTCCGGTAAACTACCCCTCCTGGAACAAACCCTTGTGCAATTCTAATAAAATATCTTTATTCACAGGACTGAGACTCTATATACGTTAAGGGGGTTATTCAATAAGGTGTGATTTCAACTGTCGAATTCTCAAACAATGCATTCCCATAGTAAATCCACGACAATCTCCCCATCCCCATAATAAAGTTGTGACTGTGACAATATACCCATAATAAAGACGCGACTGCGACAGTAGCAGCCTATTGCAACTGTCTTTATCTGGCGAATTCACACCTATACGCAACAATTCGGAATAACCCCCTTAATAAATGTTACCAGAAAGAAAGGTGATATAATATCCAACCATTATAAGATCAGGTTGTTTAGAGAGACTGTGCTAAAGATAAACAAGCTTAGTTTGTGAAAGTTAGGAAACATTCACATAGTTTAAACATTCAACATTTCACATTTTTTTCCCCCTAGCCAAAGGAAAAACTCTGTTTTTTGAATATCCTTCATAAGTGGAGGACCAGATCCAGCAAACTCTAAAACAATTTAGGATGTGAAATGCTGACAAATGAAACCAGATAATTAACGAGTGCAGAGAAGAGTTGATATAGAAGGCGAACAAAGTATGGTAAGGAGGCTGGGGGGGGGGGGGGGGGGGGGGGGGGGGGGGGGGGGGGAAGAGAACAGAGGAACTATAGAGAATGTTTTTCTTACAATTGAAATAAAAGAGAGGTTGTATAATTTTCCTGGACAATATCTTTCAGTGTGGTGTTTAATCATGAAATGCTCTTAACCACCATCGAGGTCTTATTGGGAGAAGAAAACAATAAAAGAAGTTAGAAGAAAGTAAGGATATATTTCAGTCAGCTGAGGTGAATATATATTTTTAGCGGATATTTCTTTTATCCGAAGAAATTGAAGGCATGTTTATTTACTTTGGTGAGCTTAGTAAAGCCAGCACAACATTATGAAGTACGGCCTTTTACTTATCATCAGAAAAGAATCACGTTTTGTTTTTTTTCCATTCTTTTCTGAGTGTTTATTTCGCTTCTCCGTTCCACGGTTTGAAGGTTAGTTACTGTCAATGATCAGAACATTTTTCGTGAGGTTAGATTTATGCTATGGAACGAAGGGGGCATTTTTCGCATTTTCCTTCAGTTAAATAGACCGGTATAGTGAATAAATTAGGATCAGTCTTTTAAACGATACATTTTTTTTCTTTACTATGGATAAGGGAGTAATAAGAAAATGTATAAAGTTCTTGCATACTAGGTACCTTTGTATTTCTTGTCCTGGTGGTTTGGGGTTACAGGGAAGTTGAATTAAGGTAGTTTGATTCACCATGACTGTTACTTATTAATTAGTAATGGTTGGGATGAAACAAATTCATTGAGTAAAATGAGATGCATGTGCTTGTTTTCATTCTACCCACATTGAGAACATTTGAAAAATGGTTTAGTAAATGTTTTATTATATAAATATAAAGATGCGTTCAAACAGGAACTCAAAGAGATACACAGGCTCAGTATTTAACAAAGAGATAGATACATCATTGTTATGCTACATAACTTATTGTGGAGGGTAAGCAGGGCCGGTCCTGGCTAGATTTGTGCCCTGGGCGAACCACCCCTTGGGAGCCCCCCCTGCTGGCACCGCGCAATCAAACTGTTTGACTCAAACAAGGGGGCTCATGCACC
>WMED01002992.1:0-10125 GCA_019650415.1 Pipa parva
GAGAGAGAGGGGGAATGGAAATGCAAACATCACTTTTTAATGCTCATGCGCAGGTACTTCTACTATTGACAAAGTGGCAGAGGCTGACAATGGAGTGAATGCGACTAGGTGTAGTGCTCTGAATTTACCCATTTGACTTCGCCACATCAGAGTGGCGATTTTGGAGGCTGATGGCAGAGTTCTGTATATATTCTACTTCCATTGTTCTACCAGTCTATTTTCCACCTTAGTCAATAAGTAGAAGTGAATTTGCGACTATTTTGGCGATGCAACTTGAATTGTAGCGATGAGAATTCAACAGGTGAATTTATCTTTTAGTTAATAAGGCTCTAAAACTATTTCCCATAAGCCTATTTAACAAATCTTTCTCTTTTATACCAGTTTTACATTCCCCTGTTAAAGATGCTTGATTTTTTGGTGGAATCTGGAAGAAGGGGCTTTCCTACCCTCCCCACCCTGACAGAAGATGGTAAGGTCAAAACTAGAAGCTCAGTAGGTCACTCTATCTTCTTCTCCAGCTTCAACTGACAAACTATTCTCATGGGTTTTCATCCCACTTGCTCTGCAAATCACCTCGATGTATTTGTATCAAATCTGGCACTCGCCAGTTACGAAAGATTTTAGTAATTTTTACCAGATTTTGTGAATTAAAACTGATGAAATTAAGTATTTTGTGGACTTTATCTATTAAAGCATCATTATAGTGTTGATATAACTGTACACATACATATAAAACTCCTTTATACTAAGCCAGTTGCTGAGACAAATAGTTAAAAAAACGTTTAGGGAAAAAATAATACTTGCCGTTTGTTTTCCTTAATTAGTTTTCCTGAGAGCTGACATTTTCCTCCCCCCGCTCCCCCTCCTCTTTCTGTTCTACAAGTCAGGCAACATGAGAAGAAAAAGCTGTCTGACTGCTATTGGTTAAGCAGTGTGCTGACCTTTTGGCTGCATAAATTAATCTTGGAATGCAGGAGATTACAGAGGGAAAGCTGACTTGTGCACATGTGCTAAGTAGTAAGTTAGGCAAAAATGTCCGGAGGAGGGTACCTTTTCATGGAAAACTGACCAATACACATCACACACACATTTCCTGGTGCTGGAGTTTATCAGTGCTGCCTACTCAATCATTCTGTGTCACATGAAACTACTACTGGGGAGAAACACTTCTCACTAAGGTATAGTACTGCCTATGTAAAGATGTCATTTGACTATAGTTCCCCTTTAACTACTTCAAAAACAAGTAGTGCAATTCGATTTTTCTTACCCTGTTTGTTTTGCCCACTGCCACTGGCAATAGAAACAGGAGAAGATAGTGAAAAATGGAATGATACTCAGGCAAAAAGGTTTCCTTGGATTTATTTTAACATAAATTGACTGCTTAGCCATGTTTAGGAAAACCTTCTGTAGTTTAAAGCATTGGATATTAGATCTGGTTATCCATGCAGTGGTCTAATGGTGAGTAAATTCTCTTACCCAAATAAAGTTGCGGCAGTATGCTCATTGCTCTGTGCTTGAGAATGCGCATAGTTACTGTTGTGCCTATTCACACTTCGTTAAAGCGAACGGTTGTGGAGTGTGTTCTTGGCAAGAGGTGAAATATCAGTATTGCATTTCATTCAGTGAAAAGCTACATTAGGCTGTGTAAGGAAGCCAGCCCACTCTACTCTCTAGGGAAGTCACAATTAAGCAATACATATGCCATAGATGGTTCACCTTCATTTCCCCTTTAATAAAGTGTGTAGTTCCGTAAAGTCACATGGCAAAAAGGGGGCTTATTCATTAGGCACAAATTCGACTGTCGAACTGAATCCTTCTTATGTTCTGACGGAACGCGGTGCATTTTATGTGACCAGATTCGTTTCAATAGGAATGTAACAGTTGCGATCACGCACTGCGTATAAATGCGCTGCGTTTTCACACTGACATTCATTTTGTAATAGCAAAAAAAGGCAAGGAAAAAACGCCTATGAAAATTCGCTGATAAAGAAAATCCTCTTCAAATCAGGAATACAGGAGATTCAACTGAATCCAGCTGAAAGTAGGAAACCTTAGAGGACATTTTTCTGTATTGTCCTTTCAGTAGCTGCTAATCGAATATCAACAATATCGAAAAATGTCCTCTAACGTTTCCTACTTTCAGTTGGATTCAGTTAAATCCATTCCTGATTTGAAGAGGATTTTCTTTATCAGCAAATTTTCATAGGCATTTTTCCCTGCCTTTTTTGCTATTACAAAATGAATGTGAGTGTGAAAACGCAGCGCATTTATACGCTGTGTATGATCGCAACTGTTAAATTCCTATTTAAACTAATCTAGTAAATTCCAATTAAACTAAATCAGCAGAGCTCAATATCTCCCTGTAACTGCTCTCTCCCTCTCAATGAGTTCCCTGCTGTGTATAGCCACCCCCCTCCTTTCCCAGATTTCCTCTCTCCAGACTGGACCGCAGAGGCGGTGGGACAGCTCTTATCAGCACATGCTCAGGGTTAGGAACAGGCCTTATATAAGAAGAAGTGAAAGGGATTTCACAAAAGAGGGTGCTTTCTAAATAAGTGGTCACTTGGGGGCGGGGCTTATATGCACTATACAGGAAGAGTCTGTACACAAAATGGATGGGGGAGCAGGAGTGTTTAAACACAAGGCAAGTACTACTGATCCGAAAATTGTTTTTACATTTTAATGTTTAAGTTGGATTTCTATATGTATACATGTCAGATATAAATAATATTTATTCAAACTTTACATACCCTTTAACTGCAAGACCCAGAGATATGTTTGGCTACTCTCGATTTTACTTGTGGCAAACATCCGATGGAGAGGCCACATTCACTTACCTGAACCACCAGTGACGACTGCTTCCTGTATTGTCACCAGGCGTTTTACTGCAAGAAAATAGGTCTTCAGCCATTTCCTCCAAGTCTGGTGACAAAACCGGAATTAATTGCAGGTGATAGCTCAGGTAAGAGACTGGAGGACTCTCCACATTCTAGAGATTGCTTACGTTTGCCATCCATAGCAGGGCCTTGCCTAAGGAAAGGGCAGTCTATTTATTCACACACTGGGAGATATTTAATTGTTTTGCTTGTTGACGGTCATTTTTAGAGACAGATAACTTTGAGCCAGCAGCTCGAACATGGGTTTTGTATTGTCTTCTCCACTGCTAGGGGTCTTCAGATGTAAAGGTTTACTGCTCACACTTCCTCAAGGAACCCGAGATCCAGGAAATCCTTTTGAAAGTGAATTTAGGTTAGTTATTTAATAGAACTGTTAGTATTCACAAACTAAAACTCAGGGGCCAAATGATATCATCATCTATAAGTAAAGGTCTGAGCTACCCTTCCACTTGCTCTACTACAGATAAAGAGCCCACACTGTTTACTTCTTCCCAAGGATCTCACTGGTATTTGTGATGTAGTTCCAGGTGACATATATCCTCACTACAATACTACAGTATTCATCACCACAACCTGACTATACATACAGTGGTGGGTTACAATATGTCTGTTTTGGCCAGTGCTGTACGTATCTGCATGCAAGCCAATGTAGTAGTACAGTTTATATCCATATCTGTGTACATGAGATCTAAGTATACTGGGTGTTGGGGATAATGATGTTTAAGTGAGCCAGATTAATGGTGTTCAGAAACAAACTGTAATTATCAGCGCTTTTGGTCAGATTTAGAAAAAGAACATTTCCCTTGAAACGGTAACTTTTAATTATCCAAACAACCCAACTTTTTATGTCTTTCAGAGGTTTCTTTAATCTGGGGAAGTGTATCTGAGTTTATTGCACATCAGATGGCCCTGCAAAAGGTAATAAACTGTTCCCGTGTGGACAAATAAATATTGTTAGAAAATTGTTTTTTTATCCTGGCCATGTGTTCACTTCTTAACAGTGCTGCTAAATCTGAATGATAGTTTCACTAGATCACTTACTGTCCCTCAGACAGTGGGCATGGGATGGGTACATGTACTTTATCACTTTGTGTGCCCTGTTTCTCTACTGCCTAAGGATCATTGCATGTTGTTTGGATAAATGCTAACTAAGGATGAGTGTGTAGCGCCTGATAGTGAAATTTGTATGTTCCCTGTCATTCTGCTAGCTAAGGATGTGTGCATATTCTGCTGCTAGCTAGGAAGGTGTGCATGTTCTCTATATTACCACTAGCTAATAATGTGTGCGCATTCTCTGTCCTGCTGCTAGCTAAGGATGTTTGCATATTCTGCTGCTAGATAGTTCGGTGTGCATGTTCTCTGTATTACCACTAGCTAATAATGTGTGCGCATTCTCTGTCCTGCTGCTAGCTAAGGATGTGTGCATGTTCTCTGTATTACCGCTAGCTAATAATGTGTGCGCATTCTCTGTCCTGCTGCTAGATAAGGATGTGTGCATGTTCTCTGTATTACCACTAGCTAATAATGTGTGCGCATTCCCTGTCCTGCTGCTAGCTAGGAAGGTGTGCATGTTCTATGTATTACCGCTAGTTAATAATGTGTGTGCATTCTCCATCCTGCTAGCTAAGGATGGATGAATGTTCTTTGCATTACTGCTAGCTAATAATGTGTGTGCATTCTCTGTCCTTCAGCTAGCTAAGGATGTGTGCATGTTCTCTGTATTACTGCTAGCTAATAACGTCTGTGCATTCTCTGTCCTGCTGCTAACTAGGAAGGTGTGCATGTTCTCTTTATTACTGCAGCTAGCTAATAACGTGTGCGCATTCTCTGTCCTGCTAGCTAATGATGTATGCATATTATATATCCTTCTGATAGCTACGGATGTGTACACGTACTCTGTCCTACTGATAGCCAAGGATGCCTGCATGCATTTCATTCTGCTGCTAGCTAAGGGTTCATGTACGTTTTCTGTCCATCTACTAGCATAGGGTGTGTTATGTGGCTAGCTATGAATTAGTGCATGCTGTCCGCCATTCTTCAGCTGCCAATATGAGTTTTTTGTGTTTAAACAAAATAATTATTATATAAATAGGAAAAGTAGTCATGCCAAAGCTGGAATAAACAAAATGTTTTCTCCAGCCGTTGCAGAACTATAACTCCCAGCAATCCATTCACAGTCTAAATGGTATCATTTGGAGGACTATCCATGGGTTAAAGTTACTGAATTGCCACCAAAAATGAAAATGTGGGCCTCACAATCTGCTTTAATCTTACAGTAGTTTTAAATCAGGGAAAATTATTTGTTTATTTTGTCTGACTAAAACCCTTTGATTATTATTAGAATAATTTATATATATATATATATATATATATATATATATATATATATAATGAGAATGACTGATTATTTTTTAGGGAGTACATGTGCCTGGCCTCGGCACGTTTACCCTGTCACGGTACCAACTGGATGTGGGTAACAACAAATGCATTGTCATGCAGAGACCGGTCTTTCTCTTATCTGAAAAATTCATCCAACTTCATGGGCTCAAGTACAATAAAATATTCACAGCTGGTAAGTAACCATAAAACATAGGATTTCCCAGGTAGGGTACATTTCAGCAGCTGGTATTAATACGTCTTATGCAATCTTATGGAGCCAGTCACGCTGCTTTGCATGTGCATGCACCTGTAATTTGGCTATTCGACAAACTTTAAGGACTGCCAAAATAGAGAATTCAGCAACTTGGGTGCCTGAGTGCCTTCCCTAGATCAATGTGACAAAGTAGAGGGCTGATTATAGGGTTCTGGTGTTGCATTATGTTACTGTTCATTCAAAAGTTAAAATACAACCTGTGACTAGGTGACAACATGAGCTAGGGATACAGTGACATAAAAAGGATGTAATATTCACTGAATAAAGTTAGTTAATCACAACAATAAACTGTTGGAATACACATCACTATACATGACTGTGCATTGTTACACTCCACTATGTATCCACTCCTGTTCAACCGATGCGTGCACTAGCAGTGGTCATACAAACCATTCTGTATTGTGGAACGCCGATTATAATTTGCCCCAGGAAAATATTATAAATGAAACTCAGCGTACATTTTGGATGACAGTATACTCTCATATGATAAAAATCTAACCAGTATTTTAGTAGTTTAATTTAACCTTATTCTTTTTGTAAATGTAAATCAGATATATATATATATATATATATATATATATATATATATATATATATACACACAGTATATATTAATATGTGAGAGATTTGCTGTACTTGCACTGCAAAGTGAAACATTATCCATAAACATTGCTAAGAAATTTCTCTCTAGTGCCAAATTATTCAGAGAAATGATTGAATAATATAGAATGAGAGGGAGTGCCTTGATCAAATGTCCCTCAAACCTAGTTAGATACATAGAAACATAGGTAGATGTTGCTTTACTCAACAAGTGGAACACATATTTGTTGTGTAGAACATAATTCTATAAATGCTCAGTACAATGTTCTTTTATTTATGAAAGGAGTGTAATCTAACACAGTTCTGGATGTGTTTCACATGGCTAATGAATATTATATGAAACAATTATTTTACTGGGGTTGAAATAAGATGTTTGTGCTCCTGTTTATTTACGATGTCGAATGTTCTCAGAGCAGTGCTGAAAAGACCAATATTTTAAATGAATATTTATAAAGTTGTAGTCTGTGTGTCTATTTACGTGCTGGGGGCACCAACTCAGTAGAAGGATAATGTCAAACAAGGAGATTGTCTCTAGGTGATGGTGCTACAACATTGCATGGGGCATTGAGTGGATTGTGGGTGAGGACTGATCGATCTTACACACCTTGTGTGAGCTCTGTTTAATCTAAAAGTCAATCATCCCATGTGATGCTATTGTAAGAGGTACCATTCCAACATTGCAGGTGGTTGGTCTTCCTGTGTCACCGCAGCTCAACACAGAATGAGGCAGGATGGTCAGCCAAGATGAGGGACCATCGGGTATTGTTTACAGCCTAGGGATAGATTTACACAGGAGGGGCTGATTGCTGTGAAACTATTGTCCGGAGAAGCACTGATCTTGTTGAAATTTCAGACTCTCTTCTCATATTCAGTGAAGGCAACTGGCATCTCATGGGTAAAGGGAATCAAATAGATCTTTGAACGTCATGGAATACATTCCCCTGTATGGGCAAATAAATACATAAAAGCTGCTATCATTTTTTATCAAAATTAACACAAAAAAAAAAGATCTGTGTTCTGCCTAATAGATTCTGTTTTAATTGAGACATAATAAAAAAATGTTTCTTTATTTCCCAGGTGACATACCTATTGTTCAGCTCAATTACATAACGCTATCTTTCGGATGCTCCTTTAGTAGAGAAATCATTGAGGGGTGCGTGAAAGAGACCCTTAGCACTTTCTCCCGATCCCTTGCTACCAAACAAAATGTGGAATTTCATTTTAAAGGGATAGGAACTCTGATGATCAGAGACCTCAAAGCCAAAATGAGGTTTTATAAGGATTTTATCCATTCCATGGACGGATCTGGAAACCTTGCAAAATCCCTTACAAATGTAAGTGGGAATTTTTTTTATATATTGTGCAGTATAGCTGAATGTATTTCACCATAATTTTATTCATCAACATATAAACCTAGCGCATAATAGACCCAGTTATCATTTCCTATAAAATTAATAAAGATAAAACTTACTATTGCAAATTTTTTACTAGCATTGCTGTGTTCAGCATTACAGGCAGTGGTCAAGTATTTATCTAATGCTTTAGGTAATTATTTATACTATTGCTATTTTTTTTTTTTAACAGAGACCAGGGACCTGTGATTCTGTGATATCAGAAAGAGACCATTTTTCACATCGCCCACGGACTTGTAGCGCTGTTCTTTTCCCAAGGTCGGTATCAATATTTTCGCAGTTCTAAGGATGTGGTATTTTATTTGGACCTTATTTCTGACGTGAATGAAGCTATTTTTGATTAAATCTAAATGTACTCTTTTTCCTGATATAGAAATACATTTGGCCCCTTCAAGGATTACACGATGAGTTTCTACCAACTGCTGTAGTGAAACAAAATTCAGAAAGCAGGTGGAAGCGTAGGGGGGCCCAGGGATTGTGCAGTGATTGCTAATTAATTGAGATTATTATAATGAATTTTTTTTTTGTTTTGTAGAATGGAGGTAGAAGGTGAAGTTAATGCTCAAACACCAATGGCAACAATTGAAGAGGAGAATAGAGAGTTGGAGGTCTTAGGAGAGACACATGATCTAAATGTACCAATGGACAGCGAACCTGAGAGAAGTGGAAGAGGTGTGTGTGTGTATATATATATATATATATATATATATACCCAGTCCATGTCACATTTATTTACATTGAGCTTGTACATGGATTAGGCCTGACATTTCTTGTGCTGGAAGAATAATAATGTAGTATAAACAGGGAACATGTATAAATTCTATACCAATCTAAATGGAATAACGGAGTCGTGCATATATATTTAGGGCGAAATTTAATGAACTCGGAAAAGGCCGACTTCTCCTTTCCGAGTTTATTCCCGCGAGATCTCAACATATCAATTGAAAAAAATCTCGCAATATTTACTTCCGAGAAACTTCCGAGATCTCACAGGAATAAAGTCGGAAAGGTGAAATTGGCCTTTTCCAAGTTCATTAAATTTCACCCAACGTCTTAAAATTTTATTTTCCAAAATACTCTAAATTTTTTCCTTTAGATCACATAATGTCTTAAAGAATGTTAGAAAGTCCAGGCTGATAAAATACAGAAGTCAGTAACTGTGCAGGCTATAAAGTCCTGGAGATTTCTTGCCAATGTTCTAAGTTAATCTAAGTTGATGTCCTATGCTTAGTGATGGATGAGATTCAGTGTGGATAAGTGGATTGGTGGTGGGGAAGTACTGTTCAGTAAAAATAAAATAACAACTATGCACCAGTAGCCACATAACATATTGGACACAAGTCAGAAGAGGCAATGTTCTTGCTAGTAGATGAATACTGTTAATATAATAGAGCGAACAATCATTCCTTATGGTCTGTCCATGCTTTTTCCTGGTGAAGTGTGGAAACAATAAGAATTCTGTGGAGATTTTAGGAGCTTTCACAATAATCACTCTTTGTACAAAGTAGGAGAAAACCTGGGAAAATGTCTGTATCTTTCCTTAGCTGTCTAAACATGTCTGGACTTACTCCGACCCTAGTCACACCCCTGTGATGTCAGACATCAACTTCAAAGCTTCATGTCACACGCCTTTTAATACAAATTTTTTTTCTGGGGGAAGGTGGTTCTGTGATGTCATCTTCAAATGATGCATTGGGGGTTGACCTAGCTTCCTGACGTGACCCTTTGTCCTGCCCTATTTGCCTAATGGGTGGCCACAATATGGCAGCGACCATCTATTATGCAGATTGGGCAGGACAGACGGGTGCATCAGGAACTGGGGACTACTCCTGATGTGCTCTCTGGAGTGAGGAGACCATAAACTGGCAGGCTTCTAGTGGGGGCTCCCTAGGTAATGTATTATAAATGAGACGATAAATGCATTTGAGGCATTTTCATCTTTTGAGGTTACTGTTCTTTTAACTGTAGGACATATTCAGTTTAATCTCCACCAACATATTCTTTACTCAACAGATACTCCCTGTGCATTAGTATTTCTATGACTATGCCAGAATGGGTAGTAATAAAACACCTGGTGAAGAAATGATAGAGACCAATGCAGGATCAGACACTATTGTCCTGAAGGTCCAGATCTAGATAGCACAGTTAGCGTTGCAGTTACCAAACAGTGCTCTAATATTCATACTGCTGATTGGCTGACACACTAAACTGTGGAACGGCATAACTGTGTAGGGTAGTATAAAATGGTGGGAATGAGACTGCCCTTGTCATATCAAACATGGTGGTACAGCCAGAAGGAATCTAGCTGCAAATTACCATACGTTTCTGTAGAAGACAGAATGTCTAAGCAATATCTATTTATTATGTTTAATACTGCTCCCATTTAATACACAGAAAGTTCTTCACCCAAACGCCTCATGAACAGACCATGTATTGTGCCTGCTAAAGTTACCGGGATCAGTTTAGATATGGAGAGGATCATGAAACCAAAAACAGCAGCAGAAAGGTGAGTGAATGTAATTTCTTACTGTAATCATATTCATACCAGTAAAAATATGGTTCC
>WMED01002992.1:10231-23048 GCA_019650415.1 Pipa parva
TAAACTGCCCCGGTAGTACATTATCATCATTGTCTCAATTTCAGTGATCCCGGTACCCAAATATAAACTGACCCGGTAGTACATTATCATCATCGTCTCAATCTCAGTGATCCCGGTACCCAAATATAAACTGCCCCGGTAGTACATTATCATCATTGTCTCAATTTCAGTGATCCCGGTACCCAATTATAAACTGCCCCGGTAGTACATTATCATCATCATCTCAATCTCAGTGATCCCGGTAACCAATTATAAACTGCCCCGGTAGTACATTATCATCATCATCTCAATCTCAGTGATCCCGGTACCCAATTATAAACTGCCCCGGTAGTACATTATCATCATTATCTCAATCTCAGTGATCCCGGTAACCAAATATAAACTGCCCCGGTAGTACATTATCATCATCATCTCAATTACAGTGATCCCGGTACCCAATTATAAACTGCCCCGGTAGTACATTATCATCATTATCTCAATTCCAGTGATCCCTGTAATTCCTCTTGTAGCCAAGTTCCAAATCTGGGATAAATAGAGATTGCCACTTTATATTGAGCCAGCAAGTGCAAGTCTGTCCTAAGCGTTTTGTTGTACATTTAGCAGGTGGTAAAAATTGTGGCAAAATGCAAGAAAACCCATACAAAAATGCCTTTGTCTTGAATAAGTTTAGTCACAGGTGGTTTACCACTAAAAGCTCACACTGTCGGCCCAGTTGCTTGTTTAAGTCAATGCATTTTATTATGGTTTTTTTGCCATTCAGTTTGTAATTTTCCCCTGGGGGATTGATGATTTACTGCCCACACAAGCCAAGCATCTGATTGTATCAGCCAATTGGCTAAAGTGTTCTGTCTTTAAGTAGTATAGCTATGTCACAGGTCCCAGGAGGTATAGGGATATAATCCTTGTAAACCCTTATACACAATATAAAGTTAACTTTCATTCTTTATGTTTGCTAATGATGTGTGGTATCCTGTAGAGGGGACCATTCTGTGACCCACAGAGTTACCTTGGTTTGAAGTGGGAAATCATTCTGGAATAGGCTAACTTGACTTTCTGCAAAATAGAGGATGTTAATAAGTCCTTAATACTTCTATAAAGTAACAGTGTACTAAATAGACTCATTGGTACACTGCAATGAGTTCCTTTCTGCTGTATTACAAAGTAGTTTTATATAAATCTACATACTTCAGCTATGCCTGCTGTACTGGTGCCTTCCTTGGTTAATAAGGTTAGCAGTCTGTCTTCTACTATGGCTCATAAACAATTAATATAGACTAACAAAATGTTCTCCTAATGGCTTTAAATGTTTTAGCAGCCTATCTGAGCTTCAAAAGTATCAATTGTCTGGGAGATGTTGAAAAGTAATGTAAATAGATTTTGGTTACGGTAGATTAAACTTGTTGATGGTTTTTAGGATTACGTAAATAGAGGGGGATTTCATTACTACTAAATACTGTTACTGTACAACAGTCAAACTTCACACACATTTTGGCAGTAATGAAATGTTTTTTAATTTTAACCTCGTATACAACACATTTGTATACGAGGGCGAAATTTATTAAAATCGGAAATTACTGATATCGCGATATCGAACGGTTTTACTGATATCACGATATCGATACCATCGATATTGGAATTTTACCGATATCGCGATATCAGAATTTACTGATTTCAATGGCAGAACGGCCAAAATATCACTATCGGTAAATTCTGATATCGTGATATCAGTAAAAATATCGGTAATTTCCGATTTTAATAAATTTCGCCCTAGTTGGTAATTTGAAGATTTGGGAAAAGTGGATTAAAAGGATATAAAATCAAGGTTACATTTTTTTTAAGTGTTTATCAACAAAATGTGCAAAATATATGCTTAAAACTGAACAGTTTACACTTATTTTAAATAGTCTGTTGCAATATTCGAAACATTCCTTAAACTTTTCCGAAGCATAGCACTGGATAAGAATGTCCACAGGTTTCAGTAATAATAGGAAACAAATCATTCATAATAATATTTTATGATGAAAAGACTTTTCAATTGTCTAATAAAATCTGGTGTGAGCAATGAGCTGTAGACTGGAGGAGACTTTCACTTTGAACTTCTTTTATGTAGGTAAGTATAATTTTATTTATAAAGCACCACAAATTTACACAGAGCTGTACAATTCAGCAATACAAATATAATACAGACATGGGAAAAGTGCATTAAACAATACAAGTATAATATCACAAGGCTACATCACTTTAAGTGCCGGATTGTAGTTGACACAAGAGGTTGGAGGTCTCTGCCCCATAGAGCTTACAATCTAAATGGGAGGAAGACTTACATACACAGATAAAAGGGTAATAAGAGCTGTACAATGTGCTGAAGCACAGGTCAATATATACAAATATTAAGCATAAATAACTAATTAAGGATAAAATAAAATCTATACATAAAAATCAGTGATAAATATCAGTGCTAATGCTCCGAAAGGAAGGATTTCAGTTTGGATTTAAAAGTGCAGAGGGAATGTTCCTGGAGAAGATAAAGGGGTGTAGAATTCCAGATGTGGGGGGCAGAGAGAGAAGGGTTTACGATGAGAGGGCAGTATTAGTGTGTGGCATGCAAAGCTGGTTAGTTTGGGAGGAGTGCAGTTAACATCGATGAATGTATGGGTATGGGATGACTGTCGTAGTTGCTTGAATTAGACGTGTATTTGCCACTTAGTAGAGTTTGCTCAATAAGCGAAAATAGGGAAGTGGCGATCAAATGTAAATTCATAGCTATACGCGACTATTCACCCTTAAGTCAATAAGGCCCTAAGCCTGCTGCTTGGTTGTCAGCAATTACTTTATTTCTTCCAGGCTTTATGGAACATCATATTGCTGAAATACAGCTGTTTGTTTCTTTCCCTTTAATCGTATGGTGATTAATATTCTCATTACATTTGTATACTGCTCAGGTCTCCAAATTCAATTCTATCAATACATCCTTCCTCATTTATTTCATTCATTTTGGTGTATATTATGATAGCAAAAATGATTTTGAATATTAATTTCATTTAAATGACAGAGGTATTGCATGCTAACATGTTCTAACGGCAAAATATTTGATTCTCCCTCTGTATTTTCATATGATTGATTGTGGCTTACTGTGTACCTGCCTGCTGGTTCAGTAAACCTGTATTATAAACAGGGACTGTGCATTTGTGCCTAAAGCACTTAAAGTGTTTGTTTCCCCTTTACACTGCTTTAGGCTAGGATCATCGCTGTCGGCAAGTTTCCCAAGAGTGGATCCTGAAGGAGGCAACAACCAGCCTAATGTACTGAGAATAAGATCTTCTGTGCCTGGGGCTCCATGCATGGATCACTGCCGAGCAGGGCAGGTAAAGGAAAGAAACTAATGAGTCATCTACCATCTCTCTCTGTGGGGCTTATTCATCAAATTCCAGCTCTGAATTCACATCTGTTTGTCACTTCTCCAGATTTACTTATTGACTAAAGTCTGTAAAGAGGTGAATACACTACCAATTTGGGTAGCTACGATAGTTGCAAACTTATGACGCACTTGGCATTGTGTGTGCTTGCACAGGTACTATTGACTAAGCAGTGGAGAGTGTAGAAAGTTCGAATGCGACTAGTTGAACTGCTTCAAATTCACCTGTTTGACTTCGCCACTTCAGAGTGGAGAATTGGGAGGTTGATAACAGGGCTCCAGTGTTGCATAAGGCAACTATTCATTCAAAAGTGACAATGACAACTGCGATTAAATTACAACATGACCTAGGTACAAGGTGACATAGAAACAGATAGAATATTCACAGAATACAGTTAGTGGGATATGGTGAGACTGACGTCACTGCCTTTCACTTGTCGAATTCACCTCACTCCACATGACTTCTCACCCTACTTGTATTTGACTGACTATGCCACACTCCACATGACTTCTCACCCTACTTCTATTTGACTGACTATGCCACACTCCACATGACTTCTCACCCTACTTCTATTTGACTGACTACGCCACACTCCACATGACTTCTCACCCTACTTCTATTTGACTGACTACGCCACACTATGCATCCAACAGCCTGTTCAACAAGTGTATTCGCTGCTTAGTCAATAATAAAAAGTGAAGTTGCATCTATTTTGGTGATGCCACTGGAATTGAAGCGCTGTAAATTCGACAGATGAATTCACCCTTTAGAAAATGATGCTCTATGTGTTTGTCATCCTTTTCATATTGGTTCGTATCTATTTTAGCCTAATCCGGTGAAATATGAACCTGACCCAGATCTGCAATGTCAGATTTGAGCTTTTAATGCCAATTTATGTCTTGTATATAGAATTCTGAGCCGTGTTTTCTAATTGACTGTAGATTCTTCCGTGAGGCAGGATAATATAAAGGACATAATCATATATAACCCCTGTAGGAGCTGTGCTACTTGTGTATGCAGCGTGCGCAGAAGAACATTCCTGTGTACTTTACCGAAGAGAAAAGGCTTAAAGAACAGGAAGATGAGCGGATATTACAAGAGTACAGGCATATGAAAGATCGGGAAGCTTTGCAGAAATTGCAGGTATTTTATATATGTTTGTCATCAAAGGAGAACTACAGGTGGAGTAAAAAACTAGCCATCGAAAACAATACGTTTTACTAAGCTGAAACATTGCAGTGACAGCTTGAACTGTGCTGTCATATCACTGCATGAAGGCAGACTTCACAGTGCTTGGGAGGGTACAGGAGCCAACGTGAAGCTCCGCACATCTAGTGAAATCAGCGGTGCAAAAGAGTGTCATCACATTTTTTGCACCCCCAGTGAGAATGCTCCCCTCACAGGCAAAAAAAAAAAAGAAGGACAATGAGCGTGATGGTGCGTATGCTCTTTTGCATAATTGGGTGGCGCTTTGCGCTGGCTCCTGTACAATAAGAAGCGCTGTGAAGTCGACAGTCGAATTCTCACTTTAGTTAATGGCCCCCCAAATGTTTAACTCTCAGATGAAGAACTTTCTCTATATTAATCCTCATTTTCAGTGTGGTTGCCCAGTCATTTTGTATATGAACATCAGCTTGGAACTTGCCAAGCTACTCCTTGGACTTTATACTACAAAGCTCAGCAATAAACAATGAAATTGTTCTTATCCCAAGCTCATTATCATCTAAATGAGTTAAACAATAGTTTAAAGTTAATAGTTAAACAATAGTTAAACAACAGAGCTTATACCTCTAACAATAACTTATAGTAGTCATAAGAGCAACAGACAATACTAGAAATTCAAGCTTTATGCTTGAGATAACAAAGGAAGTCTTACTATCATTGAAACAAGAAGGATTTGTAATACAAGTCGCTAAATGAAAGTGGTAAACAGATCTGTATTATTCTAGTGGAACATGATAGCAAAGAATGAGTATTGCTAGCAGGAACCTCATACAACAGGATGGGGAACTGAACATGTGCGCAGGGACTGGAACAAGGGCACAAGTGCTACGCTTCACTATACAAACTTAAGCAATGTATAACAAAATAACACTACAGAGAGCTGGTTCAGTTAACTGTCCTTTGAATCATTTTCCTACCATTTCTCTATCTGCAGCTAAATCTTTATTTTGTTTCAGTGACCGGAAAATATTATTGTTTAATTGTCAACGTTGTTAAGGTGTGAATTAGGGTCTACTGAAGTGTGATGAGTCATATACCATGTGACCACCTGTTTACGTCTACCCCTTACCAAGGGAGCTAATCACGTTCTTCCTTACTCTTTTAGGAGTGGCTCTGGCCTCTGGAGGGTATCACAGTTGAAATCTGCTTTATTGAATAACTACTGGATAGTGTTTAAGGAATCCTAAGCAGTTATTTTTCAGTTGTAGGTGCAACCTCAACCAGAAGGAACAAGGAGATACTCCCCATAGCTGTGTTATGTTCTAAGCCTCAGCAGTTAGTACAAAGCCTACTGTGGTAGTGTATAGCATGGATAAAGCATAAGATACATAAAATCATAGCACTGCTTGCTTACTGATATCAATACACTTCTATGAGTTATAATCTTACTGCTGGCATTTCAGTACATTTTACATGAATTGCAGTAAATCAGAACTTATAGAAGGAAGTTTAGGAATATTATGGTTGAAATGCATTGATCTCGCGAGATTTTTTTTCAATTTTTCAATATAGAGATTTTTTGATCTCTAATTTTTGAATTTTTTCGATGGAAAGGTAGCTACTAATGTAAAGTATGGCTAACTTTCCATCAAAAAACTTGATCTCTAAAAATCAAAAAGATCTTGAGAGATCTCGCTCAGAGAGCTTGGAAAGCCTGAGAGCGGTCTTTCCAAGTTCAATAAATTTCGCCGTTTGTGTATTCTTATCTATAATGCACCTCTAGATTACACAGCACTGAATAGTTTATCAATACAAGCATAATACAGAAATTGGAGAAGTGCTCAATATGTATATATGTATAATTTTATTTATAAAGCGCCACAGACATACGCAGCGCTGTATAATTCAGTAATAAAAATAAAATACAGACATAGGAAAAGTGCATTAAACAATACAGCATAAGATCACAAGAATACATCACTTTATGGGGGTTATTCACTAAGGTGCAAATTTGACTGTCGAATTCTCAAACAGCGGATTCCCATAGCAAATCCGCTACAATTTCCCCATTGTAAAGCGGCGACAATTTTTTAATGTTAAGATTGCAACAATTTTACCATAATAAAGTTGCGACTGCGACAATATTCACAATTTAAAGACGCGACTGCGACAGTAGCAGCCTATTGCGACTGTCTTTATCTGGCGAATTCACACCTATACGCAACAATTTGGACTTTAGTGAATAACCCCCTAAGTGCTATGTTGTGGTTGACACAAGAGGTTAGATAGAATTACAAAGATACATCACTCTTTTGGTCTTGCCGAGACGGGAATCCCTTTAATGCGCATGCTGATGTCCGCACGCAGGACATCAGCATACGCATAATACCATTTGCGAAGTGAGCCGAAGGCTTCGGAGCTCACTTCGCTGAATGGTGAATTCCCCCCTTAGTGCCAGGCAGTGACTGAAACAAGAAGATGAAGGTCCCTGCCCTGTAGAGCTTACAATCTATTTGTACAAATAGCATGAACGTTTAGATTATGGATGTATTATTGTTGATCCAGGATCCAAAAGCAGCCCTGAAAATTTTTTAGAATTCTCATGCTGTTCAAGACTTTTTATCATGTCTACATCTTTATAATTTGGCTTCTAGAGATAGGTTATTGCCTTCTAATTAAAAAGATAACCCTACAGAGTAAAACTTGGACAGTGTTGATTTAGAATGCAAGCTCTGTGGGAAAGGGGCAGTTCATTTTGCAGCACTGTGTATAACCTTATTTCTTATTTGCTTTATCTCCTTTCTATATAAGGCGACCTCTTTAGAAAACAGAAAACTACGCGAGGAAGATGCTGCCTACAACATGGGTGTAGCGGAAGCTGTAAGGGATGGAAAGAATAAAAGGAACACAGAATTCTATGTAAGAACCTTAGACATTTTAATCACATGGATGATGGGCTTGTGTCCCTGATAAACCTGGTCTCTTTGAAGGAGACCTATATGTGGTTAGTTGGGACTTTTGCTATGGACTAGAGAAAAATCTTGCCTCTAAAAGACGCCCCTTACTGGGGGATAAGCTAATCTATAAACTGGAAGGTCTGTTGACTACGTTTCTTCACAGAAATAATAAAAAATAGTAAACGGAGGGAAAACAAGAAGAGGGTTGTACGTATCACTCCAATCAAAACCTTCTAGCATGGCTAATACAAATCAGAACCATGTTTATTTCCATTGCATGGCCAAATATCTTCCCCAAAACAAATGACCACTGACTTACCTTAAAATAGTGCTTCCCCCTCTAGCGTGAAGAATTGTTTGAGGAAAATCTTCATGTTCTGTTGTTCCTTCCTTTCTTCGTTTCCCTCTACCACTCGAGTAAACAGTGGTCCTCACTTATCTGAAAGGGGTTTTCTTTAAACACTGTTCCTCAGTGCTGCCTGAATTCAATCGTATTATTATAATGATCTATTAATTGGGTTAATTACCCAGTCAGCATATGCATAATATTTAATGACACTTGAGAAAAAGCAGTATGGGAGTTTTCATTTTACATACATGTTATATAAAAGTACCACCACATAAAACTCTAGGTTCATGTGTTTTACTAAAAACTTAGGTTACATGAATACCTAATTATAGTAAATGTTTGCCAGGTAATGGTGGTGAATGCAATTCCAACAGTCTCCCTATCCAGGATCTCCCCATCCAGTACATCCCCAGGATCTCTCCATCCAGGATCTCCCCATGATCTCCCCCATTCAGTACATCCCCATGATCTCCCCACCCAGGATCTCCCCATGATCTCACACCTGTATCACCAGACTGAGAAGAGCACTTCTTATGGAAATCCAACAGAGTTTTTCAAATTTTATGTCCATAAGCAATGTATAATTATTTATTCTTCTTTCTAGTTATTATAAATATGTTTTACTTTCAGAGATCCTACATTTTCCAGAAGAGACCTCTGACGCCCCCAGCGTACATCAAACAAGACCAGTGCTACCACTCACTCACCAATCAGATAGCAGAGAAAAAAATCAAAGAGATGTCCACTAAACAAGACAAGGACTTGCTTGACAGACTGGAACAAGTGCAGCTTTCAGAGGAGTAGGTTTCCCAGTTTTGTCCTATCTGCACCTGACATGCTGACAGGGCCTTATTGACTAAAAGATGAATAATCATGTATGGCTCTGAATTCACATTTGATCGCCACTTCCCCATGTTCACATATTGAGCAAATTCTGCTATGTGGTGAATATGCATCTAATTGGGGTGACTACGATAGTCACGATCTTACAGAGCACTTCTCATTGCTTTGCATGCATGTGCACAGGTACTTTACATATTCAGCAAACGGTGGAGTCAATCGCAGTAGTGCTCTGAATTCATCTGTTTCACTTTTTCACATCATAGTGGCAAATTGGGGGGTTAAAGGAAGGTTTGTGGCATAAGGCGACCATTCATTCAAAAGTAACAATGGCGACTACAACTAAGTGACGACATGACCTAGGGACAAAGCGACATAGACATAGATATTTTATCCACTTATATAGAGTTAGTGGGATATGGTGAGGATGACATCACTGTACTTCACTGGAGGAATTAACATTATTCCACATGATTTCACATCCTACTTCTATTCGACTGACTTCGCCACACTACACATTTGATTGCGACCATAGCAGTCCGCCTGTTCAACAAATCTATCCACAGCTTCATCAATAAGGAGAAGTGAATTAGTGAGTATTTTGGTGATGAGACTCAAATTGTAGCAAAGTGAATTTGATAGGTGAATTCAGACTTTAGTCAATAAGGCCCTTATTCCCTTTACAGTGGTGTTACACTATGGGTGACTTTGGAACTCTCAGAAACACATCAGAAAGCGGGATCCAAAAAAGCACACACCAGTTTATTAAAACTGTAGACTTTGGAGCTCTCAGCCATTCCAATGTTGTGTAACATAATCTGGAATTTGGAGCTCCTTTCAGATTATCGGTATTGTAGGGTTCTAACAGGGAATAACACATTTTGTGGCTGTTCTGAGAAAATGACTCCTACACATGCAATGCAAATGGCGAGATGCAAAATAAGATTTTTTTTGTGTTTCCATGGACCTGTGTACCTCTCTGTGCAGTACAGTAATTGTTACAGGGTTAGAGCAGCCTGTAGCAGATCAAGGCATTAGAACATTAACTCGATTTAACAAAGTTTAAACCATCTCATAGCATAGTGGGTTAGACTTCGATATAGTTAGACAAACGTTACCTTCACATTGTAAATGCAGCTGGTAGTATCACAACACTCAAAATACAAATGAATCCATAAGATTTTCTCTTCATTAGACTGTTGCTTTTACTTTAAGGTTAGCGGCTCAAAGAGCGAAGTTTTTAAAAGAGAAGAATGGACAAATACAGTGCTATAAAACTGCTTTGGACACTCAGGTAAACTTGTTGCAGTTTATCTATTACTGTACATTATTTTATTGCTTAAACACCACTAAACTCAATTCCCCAAGCAGGTAAGACAATCTCCTTACCCTTAGTGATGTGTCACAGTCTAGACACCTTCCACTTCCCAGAATCCAATTCTTCCATCTATGTGAGCCAGACTTATGTTTGACTGTTATGACAGAGGAATTGAGATGCAAACTTTACATTCATTGGTTCCCAGGCCCTCACACACCTCAGACTGGGTCAAATCAGAGGGATAGGAGTGGTGAATGAAGACAGAAATTGGCCACCGTGGATCGTCTTTAAAAACACAGTAAGGGGGGAATTCACCATAGTGCGAAGTCAGGTCTGGATCCTTCGCCTCACTTCGCACAGACTATTATGCGCTCGCTGATATCCTGCACCCGGACATCAGCGAACGCTTTAAAGGGATTCCAGTCTCGGCGAAACCAAAAGAGTTGCCTCACTGAGACTGGAATCCCTTTAAAGCATGCAGGACTTCAGCGAGCGCATAATAGTCTGTGCGAAGTGAGGCGAAGGATCAGGACCTCACTTCGCACTAAGGTGAATTCCCCCCTACATTTTTATCAACTGATGTAATTCTTAACAGTATCAACAGAAGCACCAGTGATTAATCAGTTATTCAGTTACAGTTACTACTTTCACAATCACACCAGATCTACCCTGCAGCTTCTCTACATCTACTTTAATGTTCCTACTGAGAGATGCACAAAGCCCATATAGGTCCACCTGGGTAAAATCTGGTTGAATATCCCTGAAGAATGTGGCTCTGCTTTTATGCTCAGGACAGATAGAGAGAAGCTTGTTTGCATACGTTGGGTTATCATGGGATAAATGATTGATCAGTTCATGCTTATTACCAATCATATTCCCTCTTTTAATCGTGACCCATGTTTACCTTTAGAGATGCTGAAATGGAACTAGAATGTACTTGGGTGTGGCTTGAGGAAGAGGATAACCTTTTTCTTTTCTCTCCAGATTGCATTGCAGGCCACAACAAAGCCTTCTTCTGCTGGATCCGATCTGAGTGAACACATTTTTGGAACAAACGACATGACAAATGAAAAACTAGCGGATAAAAGAAAGAGAGCCCAAGATGTGTTCGTACAGCAGCTTCAAGCTGCAGCGGAGAAGAAGAGGCTGGCGGTGATGAATGATCTGATAAAACAGAGGCAGGAGGAAGACATGCTGCAGAAATCAAAACAGCAGTAGGCAAAGCTCCATTCTCTAACATTTCTTTCTACGCGGTTTTTCTGCGAACCAGCAGATAGTCGTGTGCATGTTCTTTCCCACTCATACAGACCTGGGAACCTGCTGGGTCTCACTGGGAGACTCGAGTTTGGAAAGCAAATGCTGGGTCTCTAGGGAAACCCTCAAGTTCTCTGGTTGTGATGGATTAGTGAGGATCTGCCCAAGTGCAACCAAACAGTGAACAGTTGCCCCCCTCATTTCTGCCCCTGAATCATTCCCATTTGCGGTCTGCTACAAAGCCCCACCCCATATTGCAATGAAATTGTCATTAAGCCCCACCTCCAACCATCCAAAGCCAAAGAGGAGCTGATCTCCAGGTCACAAGAAAGTTCCCAGCACTGCCAGTGTAACACTGAGCTGTGTCTGCATTTAAACAGTTGTATATTTTTATTTATAAAGCGCCACAAGGTTATGCAGCGCTGTACAATCCAGTAATAATACAGACAAGGGTAAAGTGCGGAACAAAGAACAAGTAAAGTACAAGTATATAATCAAGAAAATACATCACTCTAAGTGCCAGGGCATGAATGAAACAAGAGGATGGATGTCCCTACCCCACAGAGCTTACTATTACACAGTAAAGAAGAAATAAATAAATAATATAAAAGTTCTATGTCCATGCTATGGCTTTCTATGCAGAAAGAATAGATGGAATGATAACTATGGGTTCTGTAATGTGTTTCTGACGCTTTAAAAGTTTGAGCTAACTTGATGTCACACTTTGCCTTTAATTGCCAACACATTGTCCTTGGAAAATCAAATGCCTTAGACAACCATTAACCCTAGAATTGCCATTCGGATTAGCATTACGGTGTAAACCCGTGTAGTACTTGTAGTAAGTATGTTATCCTTAAAGTGGAATTCCTGATTTTTTTATTGGTTTATGTTCTTCCTCTCTGCGTTGGCTGTGTGATGTAGGAATAACTGCCATGTCATTTCATATTTATTGCAAACGTCATCATGAACGTGGCACAGAGAAGGGGTTCCAACCATAGCTGCAGGAAGGTTATTTACAGTCACAGCAGTAAAGGTGCGCATTGCCCTTTCTATAGCATTTACTGTGGGTGATGTCATTCTTCTAACTGATTATTCATTAGGAATATGCTATAAAGTCTAAATTCAAAAGTTACAAACTGTCTTCAAAACAAAAAAAAACTGGTTTTAGGTGAAATCCGCTATGTCTTTAAGCAAACTTTCGCTATGTCTTTAGGCGAAATCCGCTATGTCTTTAGGCGAAATCCGCTATGTCTTTAGGCGAAATCCGCTATGTCTTTAGGAGAAATCCGCTACGTCTTTAGGCGAAATCCGCTACGTCCTTAGGCGAACTTCTGCTATGTCTTTAGGAGAAATCCGCTACGTCTTTAGGCGAACTTCCGCTACGTCTTTAGGAGAAATCCGCTACGTCTTTAGGAGAAATCCGCTACGTCTTTAGGTGAAATCCGCTACGTCTTTAGGTGAAATCCGCTACATCTTTAAGCGAAATCCACTACATCTTTAGGCAAAATCCGCTACGTCT
>WMED01002993.1:0-15046 GCA_019650415.1 Pipa parva
GAATTAGAACAATTCTGCAAAGATGAGTGTGCCAAAATTCCTCCAGAACGCTGTAAAAGATTCACTGCAAGTTATCGCAAACACTTGGTTGCAGTTGTTGCTGCTAAGGGTGGCCCAACCAGTTATTAGGTTTAGGGGGCAATCACTTTTTCACACAGGGCCATGATGGTTTGGATTTTTTTTCTCCTTTAATAATAAACACCTTCATTTACAAATTGCATTTTGTGTTTACTTGTGTTGTCCTTGACTATTGTTTAAATTGGTTTGATGTTCCGAAACACTTAAGTGTGACAAACATGCAAAAAAACAGGAAATGAGGAAGGGGGCAAACACTTTTTCACACCACTGTATGTGATATTATGTGACATTATATGACAAGGGATGCTATGAATATCTGCTGCTGCTAATATTTTAAGTACTATATAAAAGTTATAAGTGTGTGTTCCTGCTTGGTGTGCTGTGAATAAATGGTTCCTGTTTGATGAACCTCTGGTGCCCACTGTGTATTTAAAGTTACAGGCACTACTGCTATTGTAAGCTAGACCTATCCCCTGAGAGAAGCTGTGTGCAGAAATCCATCCCAGGAGTCTATGTGGATGTAAACACCAGGAGTGTGCTCAAAATAGCATTGCAAGATATTCTAAAAAGAAACAAAATGGGGTATCACTTACAATATAAAACATAGCAAAATCTGCATGCAAATGAAGTCCAGGGTGGAACTGAACCCACAGCACTGCACATTATTAAAAAAAAAACCAAAACAACTGTATTTAATAATTTTAGATACATAATGTTTCAAATTCCATGTGCTGTTTTGCACAAGCTGTAACAATTTCTGGATTGTCTAACTTACATTTGACTTATTCTAGGTATAAATATAAGCATAAATAAAAATGCTAATATACAGATAAAAAAAGCAAAGATGCAAAACAGGAAATTACTGGCTGTTTAGATTAATGTAAGCACTTTACCCCTGCCAAACCTGCTAGATAGCTGGCTAGAGCACACAGAATAAACCTTTAATCCTATTAATAGGAACTGGCTTTGTACATTTCTTTTAACATTGAATGAAATACCACAACAACTGTGTAACATGATAATGGTTTAATGGTTATTGTTACCGTAATAAAATAGAGCTCAACACACTTCAGTGTTTACCCTAGCTACAAAGGAAATAAGATAAGAGGGAAATTGTATAAAGCAAACCAAAAATTTGCATAAAAAAGTATCTAAAACATAGAACTATTTCTACCAGTACAATAATATTAAAGGAGAACTATAGTAATAAAGTATACGTACCTACCTGATCAATCTAGCAGCAGTACACAGGGGCATATTTACTAAAGTCGAACTGATTTTCATTTTTAAATGGAATAGTAAATTGTGTTCTTTTTATTACCTCTTCTCCTATTTACTATGCCTCTTTGTAGTTTTCTGGCACTGGTTTTCTTTGTATATTGTTTCAGTCTGATTGATAATATAGATAATGATATCACCGATAATTTCTCTAACGATTTAGGGGGTAATTCAGCAAAGAGCTATCCTTCGCATCAGTACGCATAGACTATTACGCGTTCGCTGAGTCCTGCATGCGGACATTAGCAAACGCATTAAAAGGATTCCAGTCTCGGCGAAGCTCGCGAGACTCTACTGGAGATGCCTCGCGAGACTGGAATCCCTTTAAAGTGTTCGCTGATGTCCGCATGCAGGACTCAGCGAACGCATAACAGTCTATGCGTACTGATGCGTAGGATCGGAGGTTAAGTTCGCTCTTTGCTGAATTACCCCCTTAATCCTGACATTTAGGCTAGGTTCACACTAGCGTATTATGCTCAATGAAAAGCTCAGTGAATGCTCAGTCAATGAAAGCCAAAGCTGCTCACATAGTTCTGGACACACTAGTGTATGATGCGCATACGCTAGGTCTGGAACACTGTGTGTCGCATTTTGGCTGGCGTATTATATGCTGCAACCAAAATGCGACCACACAGGAAGTGACGTGTACGCAGAGAAAGTATTCACACTGTTACTGGTAAGTTCAAAAGAAAAATACACTTAGCGTATTTTTCTTTTTTTTTCTACACTAGCGAATTATGCACTGAACATAATACGCTAGTGTGAAACTAGCCTTACTAAATTATGTGTTTGATTTTTCCAGTCATTTTTTAGCTACATTATATTTAGCTAATCTCTAGGTGGCGTTATTCATTATTTTCAATGCGCACTGAGTGTGATTTTAGTTCCAAAGTTCTGTTTCTTGAAATGGCGTCTATAACAATATCGATATACATAAAGATATCGATATTGAAAAGATAACTTTTTCACATAAATTTACAGTTTAATCCAGCATTACTATATAGCATTAAATCAGTGATTCTCAACCTGTGGGTCGCGACCACTTTGTGGGTCGAAAGACGCTCTCACAGGGGTTGCGAACACGCTCTGAAGCTGGAAGTGAGCGCAGGGTTCCTTTGCAGTGACATTGGGCCCGATCGTCATCATGTGGCACGCATACGAGAGAATGTTTTGCCCGAACACGACGACATCAGACCCAGATGTCATCGCGTGACTTCAGTACCCGGGGGTCGCGGTCTCAACAAGGTTGAGAACTGCTGCATCAAATAATCTTGATAAATTTACCACGTAACTTCACTTCAACAAAATAAAAATCTTAGCTTGATAAATTGCTACCAGCGAAATGACCCAAATCCCCCTAAATAACTGTGATAACCGTTGAACACGGCGATAATAAGGTTTTTGACTTTAGTAATTATGCCCCTAAGTGTACTTCTCATAGATCAGCCTTCATCTCACAATCCTCAGCCCAGGAATGCCTTCCCACTGACTTTAATCATGATTTTGTATTGTTTTGCTCTATTTTTGTTATGCTAGTTTGATTTATTATTTTCTATTGTTTATTTTTCATGGGGGCCCCCTTATAATTTAATTTAATTTGTTAAGTTCTGATTGAATTAATGGCATATGCTTGTTGTGTGAGAAAAAATATATACAGACATGCTATTATTTGATTTGATTGTATATAACAGCATTAACTGTATTACACTGACTAAGCGGCTAGAGACCTATCCCCTGTATGTACTCATAATTAGAGATCAATATAACGTTTGTCTGTCATACCAGATATATATTTTTTCTATAGTATGAACTTTATTGAGCTTAAACAAATTGACACTGCGGCTTAGTGACGTCATCGCGTCTAGACACCGTGACGTACCTGATGTTGCACTTTACAGAATATATAAGTGCACTCAGATTTAACATAAATCACTGCTTGAAGAAGCCTGTTTAACTGTGACAGGCAAAACGCGTTTGGTGTTCGCAGTGTCTTCTAGCAGAGGATCACCTTAAGCGACAGCTCAGCATACATTTGTTTGACTTGATTCAGCCGGCACTACACTTTTTGCCTCATCCAGAGTTACTGGACCTGTATGTCATCTGCTCTGGCTTGTTTTTCACGACGCCCAGACTCTTAAGACTGAGTAAAGCTGTGAATTCATACCTATTCATCACTTCAAAAGGTTTGTTATTGTTACTTATTGAACAAACTCTGCAATGTGGCAAATATGTGAAAAATTTGGGCGACTAAGATAGTTGCAATCTTATGAAGCACGTTGCATCACTTTGCTTGGGCGTGAACAGGTACTTCTACTAAAGACTATGTGGAGGAGTGTGCTGAAGCTGTGATTGTGACTAGGTAGACTGCTCCAAATTCACCTGTTTGACTTCACCACTATAGACTGAAGAATTAGGGGGCTGATGGTAGGGCTCCACATTCTACTTCTATCTGACTGACTACGCCACACCACATCCAACAGCGATCGCTGCTGTCTGCTTGCTAGACAAGATTAGTTGCTGCTTTGTCAATAATGAGAAGTGATTTTGTGACTATTTTGGCCATGCGACTCGAATTATAGCGAGGTGAATTCAACTGGTGAACTCACCCTTTAGTCAATGAGGCCCCAAATCTATGGACTAATTGGTAGTACTATGCTTACATTTTCCTCATTCTCCCCATATGTCTCTTCCGCATTCTGTTCCTGTTTTCTGTCTTCTGTTAAATCTTCTTGGACCTGAACAACAGAAAGGCTTCTTAAAGACACAGTCATTTAAATAACTTTAGCTTATATATGTCACATTTACGAAAAGGTCGTTGCTAATCTATCAGTCCCACCATCCTAAACCCAAGCATGAAAGCTTCTGAACATTTCTTTCTTTGCTGCAACTAAAATACACTGTTTGGTTGAAAAAGCACAGCAAGAAAACAGTACATTTACAAAAACTATAGAAACTACTAAAAAACTGTCACAATATTCCTTTAATACCTGCTACAGCATCCACACAGCTTGATGACTGCTGGTATGTACTGACATTTTCCCTTTAAATTGGAAATAACAGAGTCGATTCTGCAGAATCAGCATTTGTTAAAGTGCTGTGGGTTGCTCTTTAACGAAAGCAGGAGTTCTACTGATTCCACTTACAGAAGGATAGAAAGCTCTGACTAGCCACTATGGAAAAGTAATGCAGCCAATAAACACAAATAAATTTAAGGAAACAACCTACAGTGATAACAGAATAAAAGAACATGAACAAGAATAAAATGTTATTGCACAAACGTAATTGGTCGTTTGGACAAACGTAAACCTATGTTTTACTGAATGGAATATGCAGCTGGGAATTCAGTCTCATAAGCAATCAATTCACTTGTCCCCAGTAACCTTAACTAAGCCATTTGTGGTTCTGCCAGTCGTGAAATTAGTTGCAGTCAACACATGGAAAAAATAGTTTGCTCTTTCTTTTCTTCAGATTCTCTGAGTAGCCAGTATTTTGATCAGTCAGTCAATAACCTCTTTTGGTTGCCCCAATGCAAAAAAAAAAATTAAAAAAATAAATCAAATTATACCTCCTCTTCTCCTTCTTCTTGGTACTGCTGATCTATATTATCCTCTTGCTGATCAGGATTTCCAGCCAACTTTAACACATAAAAGCCCAGTGTTATTAATATAATAATAACGTTATATACTGTAAGAGCTATGCATGAAATAACTACTGGAGAACCAATAAGGAAATAAACAGGAATGTGTATTCTGCTTACTGCTTTGTTTGTGATGTCTGACTGGCACATTTACAGTACTATAACACAGCAAGCTTTACAAGCAGACTTTCTCGCTGCTAAAGGACATAAACATCAGGTTTTTTTATTGTGCTATTTTGAGAATTTTGCTCAAACTAATTATAGTGTCTTGCGGTAAAAAGGTTGTTAGCCATTTACACTGCAGCTGAAGCAGAACAATTTGTGCTTTATACATGTGTTTCGAATACTGGCTCAGAAGGCATGATGATGCCTGGTTGTTTTAATGTTCTGATTGCTAGACGATATTCTGTCTAGTGGAGTTATTCTGCCTCCCAGTGACTTCTGCATGCACTATCATCTAGTAAAGGAAAAATGTTCACCGCAACATGCTTCTGTACCTCCGGGGGGTCCTGCTGCTTCTGCGCTTCATTCTCATCTGGCACGTTCTCTTCTCGCTCTTTTTCTGCTTCTTCAAATTCATCTTCTCCTTGATTATTAGGATCATCTGTAGGAGTTACTTCTTCTCCAGTTACCTTCTGTATGTGTATAAATAACATTTTCATAATGCCCTTATTTTTTCCATACTGGATTATTATTTTAACACAGCCCCCCTCATTTTATGCAGCAACGCTCACAGATAGTATTTTACAATGTAAAGCTAAAGGGAGAAGAATGTGACAAATTTCCCTCTTGTGTGAAATGACAGCATATACAGTACTGGGCCAGGGAAGCAGTAATCTGCCTGCCCTGTAAAGCATATAATCTCTTTTTCCATACCATAGAAACCAATGGGCATATTTATCCTGAAATGCCATCTTGCATGCCTTAGAAAGGTAAAATATCAAGTTTAATATAACATTTGTATTTGTATAGGAAGTAGTTTAAAGCTGCCTGAGCACTGACCCATACTACCTTGCACACTGAGCCTAGTCACAGCAGCTTGATGACTCAGTTGTTTGCCCAGCACCAATCAAATGCAAGCAACATTGGAGAATATTTTTACAAGAGTCCCATGCCATCTTACTTTCCCTTCATGCAGTCTGGAGCAGAAAGAGAAAGCACAGCCCACTACCTGCTGGGGTCTTGACATCTTGTATTGAACACCCTGTGTCTATTGAGAAAGGCAGTTGTCTAGGGCTATGCCTTAGGTAACCTGACCAGTGTGTGGGGGTATGCAAAGAAAACCTGCACCTCTTTGATGATATTTATTAAAGGAAACAGCACAACATTAGTTGGTACAGGAAGTCTGTCAAAATTCTGGTGATATGTCTGGTATGAACAGTGCACAACATGTTGGTGTATGTATTGGGATAAACTGCACTAGGTTTGTGTCCATTAGACAAACTGCACTGCCATCTGAATACATGTCTGATGGGCATTCATATTCTGACTGACACCTGGTTCATATGTTGTAATATTCTGACCAAATCTCACTGTTGCTTGTGTATCAATGCTTAAAGGAACAGTCCAGCCCGATTAATAAAAACTAATGTGTGTTGTAAATGCATAATGCATTTATTTTCTAATATACTTAGTCTTTTATGTGAGCAAAGAAATGCATTGTTCCATCTGTGTAGCAGTACACAGCTCTTATGTGTTTACTTACTGGTTGGAATCTTTTGCCACTGACATAACGGCGTCTCAGGAAGGTCAAAATGAATAGTTAATGAATTACCGTGGGCAGTTACAATAATTACTGCTAATGATGTATGCTGTCAGTAGCAAGCGCTGATAATGGGCATGAGAGAGAGACCAAATCCATATAAAAATAAAGTCAATATTTCATCCCTTTCTTTAACAATTGCTTTTGCTGGGTTAACTACACCTTTAAGAATTTGAAAAGCTGGATGACAGCTTAAAGGTTCTGATTGGTTATTTAGCATTACCCAGCCTGTCAGTTAATTCCTTAACTCAAGATTTCAAACTAAATTGATAAAGAGTAAGTGGCTGAGAGAGGGGAGAAGCCTCAATACCAAACTGGTGCTAAATTATAAATGGTGGAAATAAATAAAATAATTTGTATGAAAAAAAGCATTTATTTAACAGTGCCAAACAGACAGCAAATAACTGTTGATGGAGGAAGAATGGATTCGCTCAATCCCCAGTGTAACAAAGTAGCAATGCATCAATTGGGTGCTCGGATAGCCAACAATGAATAGATGAGAAAAATCGGCACTCCAAGAGTTAAAAGCAAAAAACTTTAATCCAGTATGTTTAAAATAAGGCTGGTACAATGAAAATAAGATAAAATCAAAAATCAGAGCACCCAGGGGGTGCTCTGATTTTTGATTTTATCTTATTTTCATTGTACCAGCCTTATTTTAAACATACTGGATTAAAGTTTTTTGCTTTTAACTCTTGGAGTGCCGATTTTTCTCAAATAACTGTTGATGCCTAAACTGTTCCTTTAATATTTTCTTTAGTTGGTCCATTCCCCAGCCTAGTATGTTTACATTCACTTATTCATTCCCACCCCCACACACTACCTTTAATTTTGCTTGGTGATAAAAAAAAAAAGGTGAATGGATAAGATCCCAGAAGGAATTGCACAGAATATAGAGTATGAATGTAAGCACAAGATGAGATGTCAGTCAACTGGAAGGAAGTTAATTGCCTTCTAATTAAACTGAAACTCCCCCTGGTTCAGATAGTAAAGCCGTAAATCTGGCACAGTTGAAAGGCCCAGTAACTCCAGAAAAAATAGAATCCCACTAGACCAGGGCAGCTATTTCTACTCAATACTTTTATCTATTAAGTATACAAATCCCTTCTTAGCCCTATTGTTTTCTATGGAACTTTAGTGAACATATATTCATAAAGTGAGCCAGAAAGCCTAATTTATAAAGGATGACTACAATCAGCAGAAAGAGATAAAACGCAGTAAAAATCAAGAGTTATATTTCAAAGTTCCTGCATAGGTTTAATTGTCATACAAATAGCAATTTTCTTTTTCTGGTGTTACTTGTCCTTTAAAATGTCTAACAACAACAATAAAGCCAGTGATCATTCACTGTAATAACAGTGGTTTTCTTCATAAATGAATTATATTAAAAATGCAACAATACCAGCATTTTTTTTTTTGTCATCTGCAGTACAATATTTAATTAACACAGCTTTATGAGATCACAATGTCATTTTCTCTTCTGTCTAATGGACATTGTTGACAGCATGAGTGATTAACAGCCTGCCGTGCACAAGGGGCTGTTTCTAGCATTGGTAAGTGGAAGCAGCAGATGATGTAAGGATGGAGGTGGTTGTGAGGGAAAAATTATGGGAACTCACTTGTTATCTTAGAAATGCTCTGCTGAAAGAGTTGACAGTGGTGCTATGTGCAAAAACTCAAATTTAGGTCAACACCACAACTTCTGAGACTTTTGGTATATGAATCACTGTGATATTTGAGAACTACTGTTCATTTCAACTGCAAACAGGTAAGCTTCTCTTATCAGCCTGTCTCAGTACTCATATGTCATCCCGATGCCTTCCGCAAACATTCTGCCTGACTGAGCGGACTGAATTAATCTTTTACAAAACGGAATTCTCCTTTGTTACCGTCAGTAAAATATTATGAATCAATAGAGGCTTTGAGCTGACAAATACGCTGACGTCTGCCGAACACTACGCTAGAAACGTATGTGAACTTTCTGACACTAATCAATGATCCAAATGAAAATGCTCCATCATATGCCTCTACAAAGGAGTTTCAATGATAATTACCTGCTACTTTCTTAAAAATATGGTGACATATTCTGTTTTATTTTTAAATCGCATCAATGTGTACCTCTTGTACCTCTCGGCTTTCCACTTCCTGATCCAAGTCCTGATCCTCATTTGCCTTATTAACTGCACCTTCTAAGTCTTCTGCTTCATCATGATGATTATTCTTTTCATAAGCTGGAATGAAACAAATAACAACTAGTACTCCACACCAGAACTCTTAATGTCTATTAATTAATGCTTAGGAAAATGCAAAAGTGGATATTTAAATCTAGTATAAATAATCCACTACAGTAACCAGCACTCACTGAAGCCTCCTGGAGTTGTACATTGTAAATATTCTACTCTCGCTACAGAAATGCCGATGTTAAAAATTATTTTAGGGCATCTACCTGAACAGGATAAGAGCACAATTATATTTATTTCTACCATTTTGCTGGAATGTTTATTTTTGACCAGCCATACCCTCAATTATAGGACCATCATTCCTATTCAGTACTTGTAAGAATGTTATCTTTGAGGTTCATTCCTGATTTTTATTCATTTCAGATCTCTCTCTCTATCTCTCTCTATCTTTGCTGGTTGCAGCTAAATTGGGCTTTCTAGGGCTTTTTTTTTAACAGATAAAATATTTTGCAACCACATGGAATTAAAATAAACTTAAAATAATACAAATCAGGAATTCTACTTTACAGATAACATATCTGCCACTAATATGCAGAATGAACTGCCGAAACAAGAGATTTTTTTACTTTTTCTAAAAACTTTGGACAGGAACATAAAGATACTTCTTCAATTACATTTACTTTGTACAAGCAGTAATAACCTCTGGAATAAGACACTAGGCAGGCATTCTGACTGGCTTTTGTATATATGTAATCACAGTTCACTGTGCACAGACCAGGCACTTATCGCTGTATCCCTTTATGCAGGCATACACTTGCTGGAAATCATTTTATTTTATTTTAGAATTAGTTGTATTTCGAGGAGAAACAAAAAAAAAATCAATTTAATCTTAATTATATCTGGTTATTTGTTAAACCATACATTCTACAGTCTAGGGCCCACACTTCTGCCAATAGTAACCAGTAAGACACATAGAGCATAATTCAACAACAGGGGCAAACTTTAAATAGGTCTAGTAACCCATAGCAACCAATCAGAGGTTGGCTTTCATAATTCTAGCTCCCTTGTACTAGTGAATGCTAACTTCTTGTTGCTATGGGTTACTAGATTTCTGTAAAGATTGCTCCTGTTGATGAATTCCCCTGATATTTTAGTAGGTGGATCAGGCACAAGCAAAAGAAAAAAAAATGTGATTTTAAGATTTTAAAGACAGAGCAACAAAAATCTCTTTGAGGACTGCCTATGCCTCCCCCTGCAAAGCTGGAGAGTCACAAGTTGCAAATTTCTGCTCTGTTTTCATTAACAGGCATTTATTAAGTCCATGTGATGTGTTGTATTTCATTTACATTGTACTGTGTTAACAGCTGCAGTTGTAAGATTAGGAATTCCTCTTCCCTGTCAATAGTCTAAAACAAAACCATTGCACATGAACATGACATGGATTAATACAGAAAAATGTTTCCAATTCCAAAACGGGCAGTAATAAAAGGAAGGGAGACTCATTTTACACTGTCTTTTTAATTCACTTCAAGATAAATACTGTCCTGAAGCATCCATGCTGAATGAAAACTAGCTTTTTAGCTGCATATTTTAATTTGCCACAAATCATAAGGAATCCATACTTCTGATCAGTCAGATCAATGGCAACTGTTAAAATTTCTATGCACTAAGCTCAGAAAAATCAAATATTCATTTTGGCAGGGATGCGGCCATGCCCTTACACAGGTAATAGTAAATAGAACTGCTATGAGGAATAGCTATCTGCATTTAATTCCAGCTGGATGCAATAAACTGCCTGTTTGTCTATCCTGATTTTGCTATCATGTTCCAGTCACTTCCAAGCTCACAGATAGGTGGCAGTGTCATTTTTGTGAGAAAAAGGCATAAGAGAAATATTCTTCTGGTTTATTATAATCTCTTCGTTAAAGGAGAACTAAAGGTCGAAATAAAAAGTAGACACCTAAAATGTTACCTTCTTCTAAGCTGAAACATGGCAATGATAGCTTGAACTGTGCCGTCAATATCCCTGCACAGAGGCTAACTTCACAGCGCTTGAGAGGGTACAGGAGCCATCGTGAAACACCGCCCACTTCATCAAACTGGCGGTGCAAAAGAGCATATATGTCATCACACTAACTGCGCCCCAATGAAAACGCTCCCCTAAATTAAGAAGTGCAATGAGCGTGATGACATGTACACTCTTTTGCATAAGTGGGCAGAGCTTCGCTCTGTCTCCTGTACCCTTGCAAGTGCTGTGAAGTCTGATATGACAGCACAGTTCAAGTTGTCATTGCCATAGATATAATAAGGTATTGTTTTAGGTGTCTACTTTTTATTTCTACCTTTAGCTCTCCTTTAAATGCCTAACCATGATACTCTTGTGCCAGATGCCAACTAAGAATAACTGCAGTAAAGAGAACGTACAGTGTACATTACTGCTTTCTCTTACACTGTCTGATACTCTCACACACACACAGGGTAATAAAACTTGAAAATACCTGCTCCTTCATCCTGCATAGGCTGTTCATCCTCGCCTTGTACAATGTCATTGTCAGCAGGCTCATACTCTATCTGCTTCCTATGAGAAAACAAAAATATAATATTATAGGTTTACACAAACTTGAATTATTTTAGTATGCAAACTATGGTACTGTTATTTGTTATCGTAACACAAAAACTGGTTTCACAGTTGGGGACACAACAACAATATCTTTGAAAAAATAGTCCTTTTTAAATGTGCTATTTTTTAAAAAATGGTTATGTTAAGCATTATTTTTACTCGGCATACTTCGCTTACTCACGTTGTACAATGAAGTTTCTAAATGAAAGTTGCACATAACAACAGTGATCATTAGATGGGTGTCAGGCATTGGGAAGACAAAGGAGGTTGTGCCCTTGAGTATTTAATGAACATATTCATTTATCCCCAAACAGGGCAACTAAATGAACTGGTAAATGCTACACTTAGGGGTCACTTAAAATCTGAAAATAAATGTCAACAGTTACTTTTACAGTTTATAGCATGAAGTATAAGACACTTTGCATCAGAACCTTAGTTTTTCAGCAAACTGTTCATCTTTGTATTTTTGTTGTCTCTGCATTCCCAGGTCTTTCTCACGAAGTTGTTGCTGTCGAAGAATGTGTTCTTTTAACCTCTGCTTGTAAAGTGTATCCTGCTGTTCTTTGAGGTGTTTGGCTTCTTCCATTTGTCGTGCTAACAGTTTCTGCTGCTCCAGCTGCTCCTCATAGGCAGATTTATATTTAGTCTCAGGTTTAGTTGTTGGATCCCTCTGTCCCATGACAATCAGAAAGGCAAATATTAAGTACAGTATAAAACTCCTGAACTTGTACATGAATAAGGTTTATTAGCTACTAGTTGCTAACAGGAAATATTTATTTTATTCTGATTTATCCTACTGCAGGGTTAAAAAAAATCATTATTAAAGAAAAACCCAAAATAGGGTTTAATGAAGTGTGATGAGACCACATGATGTATATCTTATCATCAATGTTTGTAAATGATAGGCTTACAGCCACAATTGGCCTAGTTCTTATTTCTTTCTCAGACTCTAACACTAACATCACATTGGCAATGATTGGAAGTCATCAGCAAGGTGAGCTGTTTTAAAGGAAAGCTAAAGGCTTGTAAGTCTTTGGGTAATCTTTAAGTGGGTGAGAATACTTTCTGATCACAATCTTTACTTCAGCACTGGCTCTTGTAAAGTGTAAAGCTGATCTTCTTTTCTTCAGTTATAGCACTGTGGTCCTCTTCACTTTCTGCTTCCTCTTTGAAACCACTGATGTGAGCAAGTGCAGATGCAGAATTCTGACCTAAGCAGTGATCCTTAACTACACACTTACCTTGTAACAACATGTTGTCTATATTGTTAACCAGAAACTGCCTGTGAGTTATGTCTTGTAGACTCTACTGGCATACTAGGACTGCCATTGACTGCCAATGAAAACAATTACCATAACTGGCAAACATATTAATTGGGGTTTTCATTAATGGGACAACCATTTACAGAGATCTTAGTAACCAACTGCAACCAAACATAAGTATTAGGCATCTCGAATAATGAAAGACAATGTCTGGTTGCTATGGATAACTAGACCTTTGTAAAGTTTCCCGATGATGAATTCCCTTGTAAGTGTCTGTCAAATACTTCAGGTGGGGGTTTAAGCTTAAGTCAGAATTCTGCTTATGCACTTGCTCACATTAGTAGTTTGAAAGAAAAATCAAGAAGTGGCAGGGATCGCAGCACTGCAGTTAAAAAAAAATATTTTTGACTTTAAGAGATAGCAGGAGCTTTCTGACGAAAAGAAAGAGATCAGTAAGTATTTAGCCTTCTCGCCCCTTAAAAATTACCCATAGACGTCCAAGCTTTTTGTTATCCTTTAAGTTCCTGCAAAATGCAGTATAATAATTACCCCTTACTAAATCCCAGATACTCATAATAGAAAACAATTGAGTGCATGAGACTCAGCACCCAAGAGCCACAAACGTGGATGCATCTGCTTTATATAACTTGTATCATGTATACAACCTTATTTTAAAACATTATATAAAGTTATTCAGCAGGAAACATTTCATATGTACACACAGTATTTCAAAATCATTTTAGCTCTTTACTATAGCTGACAAGATAATTAACCAAGGAATTCATCAATGGGGCAATTAAGTCTAGTAGAGTCTAGTATCCGAGTCTAGTATCCGACTGCAACCAATCATCAGTTTGCATTCTCTAGTATGAGGGGTCTACAATAATGAAAGCCATCTTCTGGTTGCTATAGTTTACTAGGACCATTGTAAAGTTTGCTCCATTTATGAATTCCCTTGTAAGTGTCTATCAAGTGCTTAACAGAGGGAGGGGATGGAGGTTATGATGTTAAGTGTAAAGAAGCTTTTCTGTTTTTTAGTGAGGGTTCTGGCCAATGATTCTTGTTTTTGTTGACCAGGAGCTTTTAAATTCACACATATTCAGACATTCGGACCCCTTTCCTGCAAGCTTCAAACAGAACTGTCTCACCTCAGTATGTGTAATTTCTTGTGACATATTTGCTTCCTCTTCTGCAGGCCTGCGTTGCTCCTGCTCCTCCTGCATCTGATCCTGCTCTTCTACTAGTTGTTCTGGTTTCCCAACCTGTTCCATTTCCTCTTCCTCCAGCTCCTTTTTATGTTCTTCTTCTACTTCCACAGTGTGATCAGTTGTTGGTTCTGGATCCTTCAATGCCCCAGCATCCTCGTTTGATTTGTGCAGGTTTGTTTCATGTATGTTCTCTTCATTAGCAGCATTACTCTGCATGGGGATGGCTCCATGCTCTGCTTCTTGTGCAGTCTGAATATTTGTCTGCAGATAGAAGCACAGGCAAGCTGTAAGGAATAAACTGTGCAGGCCTATATAATGTAACTCAGTGTAAGTAACAAATTACTCCGTTTCTTTATATCATATATATATATATATATATATATATATAAAAAATCATATACAGTATATAACATGAGCCTTACCTTGCTCTGTACAGTTTCAATAAACATTGTTATTATTCTCCCCTGTCTAAAGCTAGCTTAAGTTCTTTACAGGGCTGCTCAGCCAGTTAGACCAATATAATAAAAAGAATATTTTTTTATTAAAAAAAATAATTTGGTAATTATTTGTATTATATATTTTTAGCTTTTTGGTACAAACCCATTGTATGTAATCAGAGATTGTTCTTCAGCTATAACTTGTTTGTTGGGATAGGATTAAATTAGCAAAGCCAATGAGAATCAGAGGAAGGGACATACTCAACATATATTATATTATTAAGCTCTTATGGAAGGGGAGGTTGAGAGAATCTTTTAAGTACTACTCAGTGTGTATGATATAAAGTCCTGGCAGGTGCTGTATTCTCTCCTACATGTGGTCTGATACCTTCTTTGCAGCAGCTCCACTATTGTAGCATTTGTGCTTCAAAGTTTGGGATTCTAAAATTCCTTTCATGTGATTTTCCATTGGGTCAGTGCTGAACTACTAGCTGTTAGACGAAAGCCAATCTTAGCTGCCAGTTATCCAGTCACACCCCAGCCGTTTATATGCACACACATGTATATATGGTTTTATTTGGATC
>WMED01002994.1:0-22799 GCA_019650415.1 Pipa parva
TGGCTTTACAGTAGTTAATATGGTTTTACATTAGTGTAGTATGGCTTTACATTAGTGTAGTATGGCTTTACAATAATATAATATGGCTGTACATTAGTGTAATATGGCTTTACATTAGTGTAGTATGGCTACCTTTCCATGCAAATATTCAGTGGAAAAAGTTTCTCTTGGTAAGTATCGATCACAACAAATCTCGCGATACTTACTGTGAGAAACTTCCAGGTATTCGCCCAATTAAAGTCAGAAAAGCCGAAACGGGCTTTTCCGAGTTTAATAAATTTCACAAGTAACTGTCAAGAGACTAACTTCTTGCACTAGAGCCTCCTTAGATATTCGCATATACCAGTGGTTGGTAAAGTGCGGCTCGCGAGCCACTAGCGGCTCTTTAGCCGCCTTGTTGTGGCTTGGAGCACACTGCCGAAGCCACACCCAAGCCCTGGGCACATTGCTCTTCTGATTGGCTGTCGGTGATCATATGGTCGGGAGAAAGGACACCTCCCTCCTCCAGCAGCTCACAAGATAGTTGTTGCCGCTGGAGGAGGGAGTGAAATGGCTCCCTCCCAAAACAACTTTGCCAACCCCTGGCATATACCTAATCAAGCATTCAATTTGACCTATGCTTCAAATGAAACAGTGTATCTGTCTAAACACATCTAAATCTTTATGAATCTTCAAGAATTATAGCAATAAAAGTCATAGAAAATTGAAGAAATTCAAAAATCTTTAGCCATGACCTATTCATAAAACGAACTGCATTTATAGAAAAACGCTCAAAGCCTTTTAGACATACACTATCAAAGTATATTATTTTTATTGCTAACCTCAATTTTGACATCTGTTTTGAACTTTATTGTTCTAGTTCCTTTTTCAAATGGATGAGAGTTTCAGACATTCATTGCTAGATCAGCATCATGCTCCAAATGGAATATTCAAATTTGTGGATGTTTTCTAAAGTCCAAATTCGACTTTCGAATTCTCAAACAGCAGATTCCCATAAAACATCCATGATTGGAACAATTCTCCGATTGTAAAGTTGCGACTGTGACAATTTTTAAAGTTGCGACAATATTTCCATTGTAAAGTTAGGACAAATAACATGAATACATAAAGTTAGCCTTCCTATTCACATACTGTTTTGTGGGAAAACACAGGGCAAACAAGACACATTTAGGTATTGTAGTTGTCAGTTGACAACAAACTAAACTGTGGCAAACAGTGCCATAGGGGCACTGATGCACATGATAAGAACTTCTTTACAAATCACTCTTGAGACCTCACATGGGATATAGTTTTGCACAACAAATGCAGGTGAGCCTGAGTGAATTCAGAGACAACTAAAGTAAAAGAGGAACTTTACTATAGTACCAGGAAAAATGATCAAAATTGTTTATTTTTAGTTTAGGAAAAAATACTATTTAGAATTGATCATAAATAACCATATATAAATATATCAAGAGTCAGTACAGAGATCTGTTCCATGATCTATGTACATCAAGGGGTCATCTTCTGTGCCTGAAGAAAGAAAGATTCTACATCAACATAAAAGGGGTTTCTTAACCGCACAAATAGTTAGACTATCCCACTCTCTTTCTGAAGAAGTTGTCATGATGGATTAAAGAAAGTAATCCAAGAGGGGCACTGAGTTATGATATAGCAATAGTATAAGTTATAGGTACTAGATAACTTACCTTCCTGTGGATCAATATTGTAGAGTAAAAAATTTGAATTTGATGTCTTTGAGTCTTTTATAACATCACATACTATGTTTGAGGAGCTAACTTTAAATATTACCAGACCCTCTTATATTTACTGGTTGCCTATTGCCAATATTTAATCCTAGAACCTACAGGTTCAAAATACATTGAATGCTAGTTTCTCAATGTCTCATTCTTTAGAACACAGATGTTCAATATTCCAGCAGATAGACAATATCAATTTTATTTCATAGGTACTAGCATTTGTTTAACTTCATGGTTCTTTAAAAAAAAAAAAAGGCTGAGGTTGCACTGCATTCTAGATTTATTGTCTCCTCACTGTATCAACAGAGGAGTAATGTCTCAGTACATAAGTCTGCCTCATGAATATGAAAATGAAGACAGCTGTTAAGTATAAAGGGAAATTGAATCCTAGAACAGAATCAGATTGCTTTCCAACAAAGAGATCTGTAAAAATAAAATACACACATACATGAAAATGTGCAGCCGATCTTTTATTTAGACGTTGCACTGGCTGTTTTTCGTGAAGACAACTGTGTTATTTTGCAGCAGAATGAAACCATTTATTACTGTTATCAACATTTATATATCCCCCTTCCACAAATTTGTTTGGCTTTATTGGTATGATGTCATACAATAAATACCTCACTTCAGATCATGTTATTTAACACTTGACTTGAGATGTACGTTTTTTGTTTTTTAAATGCAATATATTACTATAGAAATATAAACAAAGAGAGATGGATAAACAGATTCACTTTAAAACACAATTACAGCTGATATGATAACATGAATTGTCCTGAATCATTTTCTAACATAACACTTCATAGGAGCGGCTGTGCATCAGAAACATATCCATCACCCACCTAGTAAATTAGTCTAAACTGTGTGTCTTTCTTGCAAGTGGCAGCAAGAAGTCATGAACTTATTTGCCTGATATGTCATCCTTCCAGCAGTCTGTTGCTGATTTTATGGAATGGGTTGGAAACTGTTAGATATTAGGTTTTTGTTTTTCAGAAACATCTGTAAGATTGCAGGTCAGACATAACTGTGTGATATTCTTATATACTGCAGTTAGCATGCACAGATGGATAAGTACCAGTCCACAATAGCATTGATTTTTTTTGAAGTTTGCTATTTATTTTTTTTATCTGTTTTGTACAAGTTTGCACCTTAAAAAAATTGCTGTTTGTGAACTCAGGCCAATATCATTGTTGCATCTGTAACCTTTATAACAATAAGGGCAAAATCATTCAAATAAATAATTATGGCTGGTTTAATAATCAGAACTTGTTCCAGTGTCTCCTTTATTCACCAATAAAATACAACAGAGTTGGCCAGATGTTGTAAAGTCAGTCGCTCTCTTTGCTGGATAATACTGCCTTTCAGACTCTCTCTGATTTTGATTTTTTTCCTTCTTGCACACATTACAGTTAAAGAACTTCTTCCATGTTAGTTGGCACCACTCTCCTGCTAGATGTGCCCCCAGACTAACATTATACACTGGGCACATCAGAAAGAGAGAGTGTGTTTCTGGGACATGCAGATTGGTCCATAGGAGAAGACTCATGTGTGCCTCAACACTGGTGATCTACGATCTGCACACATAGAGCATGGCTGGTCTCTGTTCAGGAAATGATTGGGTGCTGAGGTGTGTTCTGTGAAAATGATTTATCACTTATAATCATATTTCTGGTGGATGTGATACTGCTAGTACATGGGTAAATAGGTGGTGGGCCTTTTAGTACAGTTTCTCGAGGGATCATGTTGCCTCAGTCTCTGTTTATGTAATTTGTTTAGAATGTTAGAGATTCTAGTTTTGAATCTCAATGACTGTTATATATTCCTCTGTCTTTTTCTTTTAAAGTTGTGAAAACCGTGCTTATGTTTTAGGAAGTGATGAAGAATGAGTCTTCATTTGCACTTAGAACAATAATAAAAAACAAATCCTTACAATGTTCTGTTTTAAATGCAAGACTTTCAATCTATAGTTTTTAGTTGGACACCTCTGAAGAGAAGTAATTGACATGAGATGCAAAGTCAGGTGTATCAGATTGTGTAATCTATGTTATTGTTCTTGTGTACTCTAACATAGGAAATAGACATTTTTCATTCTCCGGGAGAGACTGTGGGGGTTATTGATTAAAAAGAGAATTTGACTTTCAAAGTGAATTCACATCAATTCGGATTGCTACGTTCTGATTCTCTTCTCATTTATCTAAATAGAAGATTCCCATAGCAAATTCACGACCGCATCGGTATTCCCATAGGAAATTCACGACCATGTCAGTAGCAGCCTATTGTGTAGTGCTTCGACTGCCGTTTGCTGGTGAATTCACCACATCGCAGAGTTTGCCGAATACCCAAATATGGGGAAGTGGTGAATAGACACCTTTATGCGACAATTCGGACAATAACCACCTAAACATCCACAGTAGTGTTACTAGTGCAGTGCATCTGGGTAAAAAAACAAACTCATAATAAACCAGTGACCTGGCAACTTCTATCTCCTAAAACAGGACGGAGGCAAAAAATTGTCACACTTAGGTGGATATAACTTATTGTTTAAATAAGAATCGGGGTTTCCTACTGGGTATTTTTTTCACTATATTCTTAGTTACTGTTATTATGCATTCTTTGGTTCCTAATCAAAATACAGATTAATATGAGGTTTTTTTTTTCCTAGTCGTTTAGTCATGAAAGAATGCTATTTTAGTCTGAGTCGCTAAATGAATTTTGATAGAATGCATCTGACATCATGGAAAGCTGTTCCTGATGGGTGGGTTATGTAGATGGGTCCTTTGGGCATCGTTCATGCAATTTATGTAAATTTAAACCTTAAATATGTATAAATATACTTTAAAATGGCTTGAAGTGCTATATAAAGCCAAAAACATTCTCCTTCTAAGACAAGCACTCCTTTTTGATAAAAATTATAATACAATTTCATGAATAGGTATCAGAATCCTTTATCTGAATACTGTCTTCCTAGTGGTAATAATTTAACTATATAAATTTTGCAAACAATATCCATGTAGCTGTCACTACCTGTGCTCATGATGTTTGCTATGATAGCCTTCCAAGTCTGTTCAATATATGATGTCAACACTCTTGCCTTTCACTAAGTTAATGGAAGTATTGTGTTTCCCAGTGTCAGATACCATTTCAGTTCTTTTCTCTCTCGTCATCCATCCAAATACTGTTTTATGAGACAAGTGGTGATGGGCAAACACAAGACTGCAGGATGGAGGCTGGCTTATCGCTCCCTAGCAACACCCTTTCCTACAAGACATTTATAGTTTCAGCAGAATAAAAGACAAGACACAGGCAAGCTACTTTAAATAAAAAAAAAACAAGAAAACCCACCGAAACCCACCTCCTTAGAGTTATAGGCTAGTGACACTGAAAATAGCTGGGTGCAGGGTCATATGCAAATTAACTATTCAAGGAAAGGAGAGAGCAGCGTAATTAAACCACGCACCGAAAATGTAACTTTTATTCTTATGTAATTAAAATCACATAATGTAATAAAGTGGTTTATAGTGATGATATACATATACAGTACTTCATTATAATAAAATAAAGGCACTCACAAGTGTTAAACTGGATTGTCCAGAATATAGTTCATTCACACAGTCAGTGTGTGTTGAGGATCTAAGTCACCTTCACTCACTCAGCTTGATATATAAACAGTAAGTATAGATGGGGGAAGAAAAACTCCGTTCCCAATAAGCCTATGCGATAATCACTAAGCTTAAAGGCTAATAAGGACCTTCTTATACAGTTATGGGCAAAATTTATTAAACTTGGAAAATCCTGATTTTGCTTTTCCGAGTTTATCCCGAGAACATCTCGTCTGTTCGAGCGCTTGATAGTTTTGATCAAAAAAATCTCAGGAAATTTACTGTGAGAAACTTCCGACATTTCGCTGGAATAAACTTGGAAAAGCAAAATTGGCTTTTTTCGAGTTCATTAAATTTCGCCCTTAGAATCAAAGTATGATTACTTGTTTTATATTAAAAATAAAAGCACTCACAAATGCTAAACTGGATTAGCCAAATGATAGTTAATGCACACAGTAAGTGTGCGTTGAGGATCTAAGTCTCTACCCCCCCCCCCCAGCTTGATATACAAGGAGTAAGTATAGGTGGGGGAAGAATACCTCAGTCCATAGCAATCCTATGCGATAGCCGCTTAGCTTAAAGGTTAATAAGGACTTTCTTATACAGTTGGAATCAAATAGTACAATAAAGTGCTTTTATAATGATATTACATAATTATTTATAGTTAAAAAAAACTCACAAGGGATTCTAGTTCATACACACCGCCAGTATGTGTTAAAGATCTAAGTCTCCTTCCCCCCACTCAGTTTGATATACAACCAGTAAGTCTAGGTGGGGAAAGAAAAACTCAGGCCACAGCAAGCCTATGGGATAATCGCTTAACTTAAAGGTTAATAAGGACCTACCCTACTTAAACATTTAGAATAAAATAATATAGTTAAGATCTTTATATAGCATTCTTTAATGCTTCACTTTTGGAACTTTTAAGTGCTGATTTTCTCTCCCATACAGGTTGATGAGAAGGAACCCCAGGCAAGCGGGTCAGTACCTACAGGGAAGCATTGGGTGGAGTGGGAGTTTAAGGTATAACTTACTCACAGAATATGGTCCTTACTAGCTTTTTAGCTAAGCGATTATTGCATAGGCTTGTTGCAGACTGAGGGGGTAATTCACGATAGTGCGAAGTGAGGTGCGGAGTCCTCGCCTCATTTCGCACTGACTGATATGCGCTCGCTGATGCCCTGCACACGGACATCAGCGAGCGCTTTAAAGGGATTCCAGTTTTGGCAAGACCACTTGAGTTGCCTCGCCGAGACTAGAATCCCTTTAAAGCGCTCGCTGATGTCCGTGTGCAGGGCATCAGCGAGCGCATATCAATCAGTGCGAAGTGAGGCGAGGACTCCGCACCTCACTTTGCACTATGGTGAATTACCCCCTGAGTTTTTCTTCTCCCACCTATACTTACTCCTTGTATATCAATGCGAGTACAACTCGAGATTTCGCACGATAAACTCGGAACAACCAAGAGCGGTCTTTCCAACTTTATTAACTTTCCTGGCACGTGTTAATCCAAGGGGAAGATGGTAAACCCTCATATGCAGGCCAGATGTCAATGCTTAAGTCTTTCCAACTTTATTAACTTTCACCCTTTAAAGTTATATATAGAAAACCTTTTTCAATAAATAAAACAAAACACTTTATAATTAAGAAAATACAGCTTTAAAATGGATTAAATCAATGGAAAAAATTCCAAGCTACTTATCACAAAAAGCCTATAAAAGGAGGGGCTTCTCTGATTGCCTTGGATGACATAAATTGAGGGCCTAAATAGACAATAAATAAATGATAGAAATATAGGCAATTAACTAGGAATTTCCAATGAAAATTTTATATTAACATTTAGATATGGTTAACTGGAAAAAATCATGCTTTTATATATATATATATATTCTCTACTTTTTATTGCGCTCTGTAATAATGATGGTATTCTTATTGGTAGCTGATGCTATCATTATTTTATCTGCATATGGGTGATATGACATTTTATCCATGATTTATCAGGACAAACATCGCAACCAATGAGAGTAGTTAAATAACTGGTAACACTGGAAGAAGACAATAGGTCTTGGTATTGATATGGCAGTTTTAACTACGTAGTATATATTTTTAATTCCTGACTTTTAACTGTTTGTAAAAATTATGGAGACTCCGGCACTCCGTTCTAAGGTTAAACATTCTCCTTTATTTAAACATGTTTAAAAATATGCAGTTCATAAAAACAAAGCCTACGCGTTTCGCACTGTAGGCGCTTATTCAAGGCATATGGAGTAGTGAACAAAGTGCACTTATATGCACGCACAATGCAAGGTGTGTTTCCGGCTGAAAACATATAGCAGTATGAATATAACATTGTAAAGAACCAAGTGATAATACTTGAAAGAGGAAAATTGATGATGATAAAGTGAGAATACTTGGAGTAAAATGTAGCATGAATAGAGCAGTATAACAATATACTCTAATAGAAAGTCATAAACATGAAATATGAAATGTTAAATATAAAATCGATCGCACAATATGGGATATAGTATGGGATTTGATGATATTTAATATATCCATTTTATATGATGGAATTTGTGAAAATTAATGAATTAATAAATATGTGTAAATAATTAAATATAATATAAAAAGTAAAAACTTTATTTATGTGTTATTGAGTATAAATCTGTGTGTTTATTTAAACATGTTTAAATAAAGGAGATCGTTTAACCTTACAACGGAGTGCCGGAGTCTCCATAATTCTTGCTGTTTCATAAATCGTCCAAATATCCTTCTGAGAACCCGCATCTCTACCCACCTGATTGGGGATTATAGCAGTCAGTACACCATTTCTTAATTTGTTTTGCTGTATCTGGACGCACTCTGACCTGCTCTCACCGCCTCATTGTATACTTGATTGTTATTGAAAGAGTTGTTCAATCCTAATGGCATCTGAACCTACTTCGCGGAGAGCCTTCCAGTCTCTGCTTGAAAACCCTCTTAGGACTTCGGTCGAGAGTGAATTTCTTTGTTCAGCACATCACTCGGATACCAGGGATTTAAGACATCAGTTCCGGATCCTGGAGTCCCACATGCAAAAGGAGGTGAGGAGTTTGTGGGAGATTCACACATTAAAGGAATATCTTAAATTCCAGCGTATCCCTAGAGGTCTGCGGATAAAGAAAATTCCTAACTGTATTCCAGCTGACCATGAATTAGCCGAGGCCTGGAACAATACCCTCACTGAATGCTCCCTCTCCTTGATTGACATCCTGATCAGATACAAAGAGCAATATATTAAAGGGATTCATACTGATATACAGGCTGTACAGCAAACACTACCAACTGATGAAAGTGATTTATTTGTCTCTTTGGATGCACGTTTGGAAGAGAAAATGCATTCTTATGAAAAGAACATTATGGAAAATAGAAAACAAAAATTCTTACGAGACCAAAGGGATTACGAATTGGGAAGAGTGTACAACTGGAAAACCTTCCGTTCTAGATTTGGTTCTACACCTTTAAAATCTATATTAAAATGAAATAAGAATAAAAATGTGACATTTACTGATGAAAGTGATGTTGATGAGTCATCATATTCCTCCACAGGATCCGCATCTAAACAACATTCGTCCCCTTTGGAGAAGGGGGACCCCTCCTGGAAAAGGTTGGGGTCAGAAATTGCAACACCAAACCAAAAGCGGCAATTAGAACTAGACGCGGAGGAAGGAGACATCAGAAGAAACAGCATACCGTATCACTGCACACTACGAAGGAGGATGTCTCAGAGAAGTTGAATCCTACAGTTTTGAATTTATCACATCGTATATTCACCCAATGATGAACTGGCACTTCTCGGCATAGGTTTGAACTTTTGGCCTACGAATCATTTTAATATGTTTCATACTTATTGATACCAACAAGTTCTTTAGGAAATTAGTTTTGAAAAAACATTTTTTCAATATTAACAATGAGACACTAGAATCTTGTACTGAACAATTGTTTAAAGATGTTGATGCTATTAGATCTGAACAGAGGGTTGTTAATCTTAATGATTTTTCAGATCAGACCACACTTAATGATCTCATAGATTTATCCACCAAGGCTAACAGTTTACCTATCACCTGCTCTGAACCAAAAATTTTAAGACCTTGTATACCTATGAAAACTAAATTGGATTTTTATCGGGTATATGCCAGGTCCCCCTGTATCACTAAATTGCAACTGGTGGTAGAGGGGGACCTCATGAAACTGGTTAATAAAGGTAATAAAGGTAACAATTTTTATAAGTCAAATAATTTAACTCATTCAGAGCAGCAAGCATTAACAACATTAAAGAAAGATAAATCAGTGGTTTTCAAAGAAGCTGACAAAGGGGGTTGTGTAGTAATAGGATTACATCAATGAAGCCCTCAGGCAGCTAGATGACAATAATATAGAAGTTCAAAACAAAATTAATGATTTGATTAAAGGACAGAGGTTAGGGATTTTTGGGAAACAAGAAGGTGATAAACTAATTGTATCTTCACCCATCAAACTGATTTTTCATCACCTGCCCAAAATCCATAAACCCCAAAGACCACCCCTTGGTAGGCCTATTGTGGCGGGCATAGGCTCAATGTTTGAGCCTATGAGTTATTGGCTGAATATCATATTACATCCATTGGTTACCAGATTGCCTTCCTATTTGAAAGATACCACACATATGCTCAAAATAGCAGACAAGTTTAAATGGAATACTGGCTACAACTGGTTAACAATGGATGTGATATCTTTGTACTCATCAATACCACACGATAAGGGTAAACAGGCAGTACTCTGGCACCTTCAAACATACTGTATAGTGTATACAATGAGTTATTAATTGAATACATAATGATGGTGTTAGACTTTCTCCTGACCCATAACTTTTTTTCGTTTATGGATCAATTTTATCTCCAAGTCAGGGGTACGGCAATGGGTGCAAGATTTGCACCCACCTATGCCAATTTATTTATGGGTTGGTGGGAATGGCATTACATCTATTCTTCCGCCAACCCATATAGATCACACATTGCTCTGTATTACAGATATATAGACAATATTATATGTGTTTGGCATGGTACACAAGATGAAGTTAATCGTTTTGTAGAGTACTCCAATGATAACAACTTGGGGCTACAATTTACAATGGAACACAAACCAGTCAGTATCAACTTTTTGGATCTTACATTGACTGCAGATTTGCATACTATGTCTTTACATTCTACTATTTTCAGGAAACCCACCTCTACAAATTCCTTATTACAGGCTAACAGTTGCCATCCTTTACATACTATAAAGTTCATACCTATTATCCAATTTCTAAGAATACGACGGAATTGCTCATTAGATTCAGAATTTCAATTGATGGCCGAGGACCTTAAAAATAGATTTAGGGATAGGGGTTATCCTGAGACTTCTGTTGAAACAGCATACATGCGTGCTTTCAGTACAACACGCAATTCTTTACTTTATACAGACCCAACTATTGATATTACTGCAGCACAGACTACTATCCCATCTAAACATGTGCATGATACCAGGTCACCAGTCTCTCTGGCGAGTAATATTAATTTAAACCATACTTCTCATTTATATCATCATAAAAGAAACTTTAATATTGATTCTAATAATGACCAGCCCCTAACGTTTGTCACACAATACAATTCAGAATTCAATGCCATTAGAAATATTATACTTTAAAACTTACCCATTTTATATAATGATGATGTCTTAAAAATGATCTTGAGCAATGGTGTGAGGTTTATTTCCAGCAAGGCCCCGACTCTGGCAAATTTACTCTCTCCATCTGATATCAGTATAACCAAAAGAGAGACTTGGCTCTCCACTCTTGGTAATTTTAAATGTGGATCAAGAGTTTGTATATGCTGTCAATATATGACAATCTCAAAAACGTTCACTAGTTTTGTTACTAACAAGAATTACAAAATGAGATGTTATACTAATTGTAAGACCAGTGCAGTGATTTATCTAATTTCTTGTACCCACTGCAGGATACAATACGTCGGACGCACTACTCGTCCACTTAATGAAAGAATAAGAGAACATCTGAACAGCATTGCTAGAAATAAAGATCCCACCGTTGCTAGACATTTTAATTCATATACAGATTGTCATAAACATTTTAAGGCACAGAGAATAGAAAGAGTCAAATTAAACCATGGGGGGGGGGGGGGCGATCTAAGGAGATTTATCAACAAAACGGAGGCCTATTGGATCCTGGAATTACAGACACGCCAACCCCTCGATCTCAATTTAGCATGGGATTTGCATTTTATTACCAACATTTAGATAATCTATCTGAATCTTTGTTCAGTTGGTTTAAAAGATTTAGTACAATTCACCTTTTATTATATTTATTGTCACTTTTTTCACTCCACATATTGCACTGATATATTTATACCGCATTTTTCACCTCTTTTATCTTTTTATATTTATGTTTCTAGCAATTAGTTTTAACCGTGACACTTTTTTCACTTTTTCATTCATACATTCAATTTATTTAGATTTTAGATTTGACACTTTTTATTTTTCACATTTTCTTATACCAAATTATTTACCGGTGCTTCTTCACATCACTTCTGATCCAGTTTAAACCAATTTATTTTTTTACTTATTTCATAATTATTACACTTGTTTCACCTTAGTTCATTAAATATTCACTTCTCACATTCATTTCACTCATTCATTTTCTCACATTTCACTTAAATATTTTTTATATTTTTTTTTAATTATTTATTTTTTATTCATATTTAATCACCTTATTCACGTTTCAGTCCTATACATAATATATATTATACACTACACACAGATTAATACTCAATAACACATAGAGTTTTTACTTTTTATATTATATTTAATTATTTACACATATTTATTAATTCATTAATTTTCACAAATTCCATCATATAAAATGGATATATTAAAAATCATCAAATCCCAAACTATATTCCATATTGTGCGATCGATTCTATATTTAACATTTCATATTTCATGTTTATGACTTTCTATTAGACTATATTGTTATACTGCTCTATTCATGCTACATTTTACTCCAAGTATTCTCACTTCATCATCATCAATTTTCCTCTTTCAAGTACTATCACTTGGTTCTTTACAATGTTATATTCATACTGCTTTATGCAACAATTGTATCTTTTAAATTGTCTACTACAGGTGTTGTTACCAGCTTTAATTCGGGTATAGTATCCTCTTTTACTTTTTACAGATCTTCCCACTGTTACCATTTATTATTTATTTCCTACGTTCATTACAAGTATCCTTTTACAATGGTTGATGGGTTTTTGCTTTACAACACATTCTACATGGATTGCGTCATGATTTTTGATCACTCTATAGCCCCTCTACCAATTCTCCTGAGCGATTAGCTGCTGTAGTTCATTTAACATAGCTGAACATTCATAACATTGATTTACTCGCTTTTAACATTTAATACTTGTTCTATCGTAGTTACCAGGAAATGACAGGGCAACGGCGCTCCATTGTTATACTACTTTAACCCCGAATTTTCAGCCGGAAACACACCTTGCATTGTACGTGTATATAAGCGCACCTTGTTCACTGCTCCATATGCCATGAATAAGCGCCTACAGCGCGAAACGCGTAGGCTTTGTTTTTATACACTGCATATTTCTAAACGTGTTTAAATAAAGGAGATCGTTTAACCTTACAACGGAGTGCCGGAGTCTCCATAATTCTTGCTGTTTCATAAGTCGTCCAAATATCCTCCTGAGCACCCGCATCTCTACCCACCTGATTGGGGATTGAAGCGGTCAGTACACCATTTCTTAATTTGTTTTAACTGTTTGTGTTGTCTGCTGGCAGTCCGGTATACGTCTTGAATATGTATGTAATAAAGTTCTATGTAAAAGTATAGGAAGAGGCACGGGATCTATTTACTTACACTCACAAAAAGGAAAGGTCAAATTAAAATAATACAACCCAGTATTCAATTTCAAAAATAACATTTCACCAGTACAATGCCAATCCAAATGTAATTTAATTTCTTTTTCTACTGATGCAGGTACTTTAAAAGTTGTTGGTGTCTGAGAAGAAATGAAATTTAAATCGGAAATTACATTTTTTTATGGTCAAGAACCTCTCAGTAAGATTGTCAATAGCTCATAAAAAAAAAAAAAAAAATCACCTTAATCATCTCGTAGATAAACTGTCTCCAAATGTCAGCGAGCTTTCAAGCAACTGCCAAATCATTTTCCTACTGTGAATGTATTTAAAAGTTAAAAACAATTGTAAAAATGACTTGGGGTCACTTTTATTGCCATTATAGATGGACACATTTTATTATTCCTTAAGTAGACAATGACTTTGCTAAAGACAGATAAACCTGAACAGTTATAGAAGTAAACCCTATTTGATATAAGACAAAAAGGAACTACAAAGACACCTACCATGATTGTATATATAAGTTAGGGTAGAGTGGTCGTGTTAGTCGTCAAATGCAAAAAAATGAGTATTGCAGTATTTGATTTTTACTGGACTAACAGTCTTTTCTAAAAAAAAAAAAAAAAAAAAAAAAGACTCTTTAAACTTTACAATCTTTAGGGGGTTATTCAGGAAGGTCTGAACTTACCTGGCGATCCTTCGATTCACTTCGCAGAGACTGGTATGCGCTCCCTTCTCTCCTGCACGCGGAGATCAGCGAACACTTTAAAGGTACTTCACCTCACCTCGCGACCACTCGAGTCACCTCATGAGACTGGAATACCTTTAAAGCATTCTCTGATCTCCACGTACCAGTCTCTGCGAGGTGAATCGAAGGATCACCAGGTAAGTTCGGACTTTCCTGAATTACCTTAGACTCTTTCAGTCTCTTTAAAAAGACTGTTAGTCCAATAAAAAGGAATCACCAAATACTGCAATACTCATATATATATATACTGCAAATATATATATATATATATATATATATATATATATATATATTTATGTTATTTTGTTATTTCATAAGTCTATATTTACCCTAGAGATGGAAACTTAAAGGTAATGTCTTTAAAATGTATTTCTCTCTATTAGTGTACAGCAGTGAAGTCCAACCTTTTTTGGCTTGGGGGGCATATAAAATTGCGACAAGCGTGTCATGGGCCGCTTCAAAGTCGTGACTTTTAAAATCACAATTGAGACAAATCTTAAAGTAACAGCTGCCACAATTTTCCATAGTAAAGTCGCAACTGCGACAATATTATAAAGATGCGACTGCAACAGAAACAGTCTATTGCAACTGTCTTTAGCTATCGAAATCCCACTTCTATGCAACATTTCAGATTCCTGAATTAGGGCCGCGGACTGCATATGGCCCGCGGGCCGTAGGTTGGCCATTACTGGTATACAGGAAATATTCACTGATGAATAAGCTAATCAGTGTAACTGTCTGAATATTGTCAGGTGTTAGCTCAAGGCACTGGGGTCTGGATTTCTGGTGAACCCAGTCCACGTCATGTGTCTCCAGAAGGACTGTGATGACTTGTAACATGAACACTGAAATGATATTGCAGTGAAGTGCAGAGACATTTAACTTGAAGTGCAGGGGAAACACACATGGGGAACCACGAGCCTGGATGCCACTAAAAGAACTAGAGTACCCAGAACTCATTACGCCTGTAGAGGCACTGAGGTGTACTGAAAACAGGAACTGGAGCTAGTGCAGGAAAAGTGCTAAACAGAAGTGTATTGGATTCTCCTTACCACAGTGGGGTTATCACGGGATAACACTAAGAAGCGGAGTCTAAGGAGGGCCAGGTCTTCACCTTTAAACCCCCATAAGGAGGCACTGGGTTTTGAAGTAGGCACCTCCCAGGTTGCAGGTCTCGGGTTAACTTCCCATTGGTGTCAGCTGGCTGAAACACTGGAAACAGAGGTGGATACAGGAACTGCAGAACTACCACTCACTGGGTCTTAACACAGAAGGATAACCAGACTGAACAACTACAACCCACTAGTTTAAGTGAAGTGTACCTTTAAGAGCAGAGAAGCCAGACCAAACATTGGAGCTGTCAGGAGAGACGGTACAAAGCTGACCTGAAGATATCCCAGCAGACTGAGTCAAAGAGCTGACGCCCCAGAGTCAGCAGAGAAACTGAAACTGAAACAGGACTTGAGAAGGCACAAGCACTTCAATGATGAAACCAGAAGCTGAACCAAAGATTTTCCAGCAAACTGAGTTGAAGAGCTGACACTCGAGGGTCCATAGAGAAGCTGAAATAGGAACTTGTGAGAAAGCATAAGCAGCATGACAGGGAAACAGCAGCATCAACTGAAGGAAATTAATATAGAATGGCATAGATGCTAAAGCACTGTGTAACTGTGTTCAGCAAGACTGAAAGTACCATTACCCATACTAAATTTGCAGTTTTATAGGAGCTTGAGGGAATTTTGAGATATTTAAAGAGTATATGATTTTCCTATAGCACTGAATAATAATTATAATAATATAATATTGGCATACTCAGGTGTTCACAGCATATCCAACCTATTAATCCAATTCCAATTAAACCTATTCATCCAATTGGTTAGGGACACCCCTTATATATGACAATTTCCATGCTGTTCCTCTGATAAGCTGCCAGCTGCCTTTTATATGGACCTTATAGCTGATTCTCTTCTGCACTACCTGAGGCACTGCTGCTAAGATCAGAAGACCATCTACAAACTCTGGGTCTAACATGGCTATGAGCATGACTTCTCCAGCAATGGAAAGATTACCCCAACCTCAGTCCATGCTCTTCTCCATCCAGTTGAAGATCTTATCCCGTGAAGTTTATAATAAAATATGTAAAGATTAAAAAGGAGTGAAAAGAGAAAAAACGCAAAACAAATAAAAAACATTGTTAATTCCATAAAAGCTAGAATAATTTTTAAAAAGGTCCAAAATAACTTCTTAAGAGGTCATTTAAAAAAAAAAATCATTAATCATGCTCTTTTTGTGAAAGTAATACTAAAGTCTTAGAGAAAAATTCAACCGAAAATACAACAGTTGAAAAATAAAACAAAAAGTCATGCTTTAATTTTTTTTATGAATTCATATTTTAAACCAAAATAAATAAATACAAGAGTAGTACCAGGCTTTATTTATTAAAACACAAAACATTTTCAGGACCAATAAATGTTTATTGGCAGTAATGGTTGCTTTATAGGTAATCTAGACTAATGAAGCATTTCCTAAAGCAAATAGACCAGTGCGTTTGTCCTTTATTATAAAAGTGTTCCAGAGATCTTACTTCTGATTTGATTGCTTTTCTTCCTTTAAAATGCTGTTGTAAGCACAATACTTTCACTGATTCCATTTTTCTGTAGTCTAAAAAAAATTACCCAAGTAGCTAATGGAGTACGTAAAAATCCATCAATTTTTGATAAGTATGTGTTATCAGTACTCTGCGCACATTACTGCAATCATAATTGCCTGCCTAAGGCTACCTCTTTGAAGCTTGCACTTATGATATGCGTATAAACAATTTTTGCCTACTCTGCTAAAAGTGTTATTTTTCTATGTAATTTGTGCTTTCTTGTTTACTTTACTCTAAATGCTTTTTTTTATCAATTAAGGAATGCAAGAGTAATTTGCTCTGACACAGATAAAATCCATGTTTGCATAATCTAAATTTGTACAAACATTAACATTTAATTGAATTTATTAGAATGGTTGAGGATAAGCAATTTACTGAATGTTGGATGTCCTATAAAATACTGTTGATATACTGCATGAACTATATTCATTATTTCCCTATGCTTTTTCACTTTTAGATTTTGCATAGTTTACATTTATTTTGTTATTTCTGTACCACGTCTAGAGATGCTGTAGAACATTTAGCACGCTTTTTCAATCGAATTTTTCAATGGAAAGGTAGCCATATTACTAATGTAAAGTGTGCCTACATTTGGATCAAAAAACTCGATAGAAAAGTCTCGTCGGTAAATATCGGTCGAAAAAAAAAATCTTGCGATATTTACCGCATGAAACTGACGAGATCTCGCTGGGAATAAACTTGAAATTTTGCAATTATACTAGATTTTCTGTTCTTGAATTTCACTCAAACATTCTGCGGGTTATTCACTAAGATGCAAATTCGACTGTCGAATTCGCAAACAGCGGATTCCCATAGCAAATCCATAACAATTTCCCCATTGTGAAGTCGTGAGAATTTTTTAATGTTAAGATTGCGAACATTTTCCCATAATAAAGGCGCGACTGCGACAATATTACCATTATAAAGATGCAACTGTGACAGTAGAAGCCTTTTAAAGGCAGTAGAGTTGTGCACCGTGTTTACCATAGATTTAAGCAAAGACAAGCATTGTCTTCATCTAGCATTGCCTGATGAAGAGGCCTTAGGAGCCTGGAAAGCTTGCATTTCCATCTATTTCATTAGCCAATAAAATGTATCACCTGTACTGTCTTGTCTTCGTAGAAGCCTATTGCGACTATCTTTATCTGGCGAATTTGCACCTATACAAAACAATTCGGACTTTAGTGAATAACCCCCACTAACTCAATCCTTGGCATCAGTGCTATAGTTACAGAGATATTTATACTGGAAAAAAAAAGCAATATCAGATAAGGTTCAACTATTCACATTGCAAAGGGATATGAAGAAGGCAGAGCAAGGTAGGAGAACATGTGCCCATGGCTATAAAGAGAATTAGAAATGTGTTAACATATGTAATTGCAATGTTTTCTAGTGATCAGTGTTTGAGTGATCTACCGTAGTTATAAGACTAGGCATAAACATTTTATGGTGGGGTGCTTTCGGCTTTGCCATTCCCTCTAATTGCCCCCCAAAAATGTCTACATCCCTCTAATTGCCCCGCAAAAATGTCTACATATAGTGGATGTTGTATACAATGTGATGTCATAAACCAGCATCAGGTCCTTTCAAAGGGCTAACAGTAACATATCTTTCTATTTTAGCTTTGTGGTTCCCGCAGATAGATCTCTGATCCACTATGTTCCCTATTTGTGTCGGGCCATGTCATATATCACCCAGAATATTCCAGCTGCTCCAACCGTTAGAGGGCCAATATATTATCTTTATAGGTATAGCACTCTATAGATCTTATCAAACTGAAATGGTACAGAGCACGCTATGACGTTTTTAAAAGAGACAGAGTCATTTTTAATTCAGCACCACATCTCTCCACTCATTTTGAGCACCCTGATATCCTATGGAGGCAACTGATTGCTAAACATTTTCCATGATGCTATTGTTGTACCTGTTTAAAATATCACTTTGTGTATAAGCTTTTTGCTATACTTTTAAGATAATAAAGCCCATGTTACTATTTTTTTTATTGTAAAACATTGTACACCCCTTGTATTACAATGCACTGTAGCAGATCAATACCTCTACAACATTAAATTGCCTATAGTTTAATTTATTTAACCCCAGATGTGGGGCTTTTATCAACTATACTTTTGGAACAGTATAATATTGATTCATACTTCAAAAGAACATTAGCTATTACCCTATGTTTAATGAACCGTATTAAAACCGTACGTTTGCTCCTAATTCAAAGATGCATGTGTAATGATGCTAAAGTATAATCCTATCTTATTCTGCCTGTTGCTAAGGTATAGAAAAGAGTAGAAAACAGTCCCACCAAAATACCCAAGAAAAGATTATTTCTCATGAAGGAGCTGCTATCATGCTCTTATTCTCCATAAGGGTCCATTCCAGATAGTAAAGCACTAGATGTAACCAATGGGCTGCCAGTAGGCTGTGCTTAAAGGAACAGTCTGGGTAAAACTGAAAAAAAAAATGCATATGTTAGTAAATACGAAATACTAACTTTTATTAAATGCATTTTATTTTCATTTTATTTTGGACCTAAAATGAAATATCTTACCTGTTTAAAAGTGCTATGTAGCACTTCCGTGTTTACGATTCCATCTTGATCGGTGTCCTTGATTAATCAATACATAATTCTAGTGAGGTTTCTTTTTAAATAAATTATAGGATGATTGTGATAGAGTTCTCACTTTCCTTGTTATTATGTTGCTAATATAATAATGGGAAGTTCTGCTTATCTGGTATAATAAATTTCTCATGTTCTAAAGAACTTCTAAGAAAAGTGATTGCTAGCGAGCCCCAGGGTTCTTTCCAGTTGGCTTCTCTATATGAAAATGCACCTCTCTGGAGTACATGCTTGCTGATTAGGCAGGATTAGTTTGAATGTAAGTAGACTTGTCTTACTGGAGATTAGAATTACTGTTAAATTAAAAAAAAGATATTGTACTTGTTTAATAATCCACAATCAAATGCCAAAGCAGCAGCTCTGCCCTATATGTTAAATTATAACCTCATGACTTCACTGCTTCATATTGGAAAAATTCATTCATTCAAATTGACAGAAATTCATGACGTTTTGTTACGGTTACCATTTTTGAAGGTCGACCTTTCAATTAAAGCACTTCTTTTGAAAGACAATAACGAAAATGAAAGACTAAAGTATGTGAAATACATGAACATTGTAGTAAAAGTGTTAATGACGTTAATAAATTGCTGAGAATGGTGAATTGCCATTATCGAAGTTTTAATAAATATTCTCTTAACAGAAACAGAAGAGAAGATAGGAAGTGCTGCAAGAGACTTTATGTCATCTACTGCAGCAACACCATTTAGCAGAGTCTTGTCTATCCTAGGGTATAAACTACTCTCAACCCATGATATCAAGGCAATAACATGGAAATGGTTCTGTAAGAAAGATAAAGTGGCAAAAAGAAAGTAATGGTTTATTTGTCTAGTTCCAGCTTATGTGTTGTTCTATGTGAGTGAACCCAAGAGGTGTTACAAGAGCTGACTTTTTACTATATGACATGTCCATTAAGTAGCAATGGGCCTGCCTGAAGAAGACAGGCTAAAAAAAAGAAATATAACACGATATTGGTGAAGTATGACTTCTACCATTCCTAGATCTGACTAGAAAGAAGTTAAAGGAGAACTAAAGTTAAAAACAAAAAAGGACAGTTAAATACTTACCTCATACAAAGCCAATTGATTACAGTCACAGCATGAGCTGTGCTGTAATTAGCCAGCTCCCAATGCTTCCCCCAATGCTTCTTCACAGCGCTGGCTGACTGACAGCCAGCGCCACAGCTCCTCCCACCCTGTTACACCTCGGGTATTTCAGGGCTTAAACATTATCATGTTCATTGCAGGGGCCAATGAGAACGCTCCCCACAATTAGCATGATGATGTAGAAGCCAGTGAAGCAGGAAGAAGGAGCTGAGCGCCGGCTTCTCAGTCAGCCATCGCTTTGAAGGAGGCGTCAGGGGAAGCTTCGGCTAACGGCTAATTACAGCACAACTCATGCTGTGACTGTAATCAACTGGCTCAGTATAAGGTAAGTATTTTAACTATTGTTTTTTATTTTTTTTACTTTAGTTCTCCTTTAAATAGGAGTGGAAGTCGAAATGAAAACCTTCATTGCCATAAATATATACCGGACATACCGTGTTTCTCCGAAAATAAGACAGGGTCTTGAATTCATTTTTGCTCCTAAAGTCACGCAAGGTTTTATATTTATGGGATGTCTTAATTTCGTGGGAAAAGCGGTAGCTAATAAAGTCCCAGCAGATGAAAAAATAATGTATGATAACTAAGAGAAGTGAGAAAAGATTATTCTATCTGAAAAGACATGCTAAGAGCAGAGAGGAACCAGTCTGTAAAAACACTGAAGAGATAATGGAACATCTAGACATATTCTACATTAAGTTTATGAATCACTATCATTGAATAATTGTGAAGACAGCATTATGTTATTTTAATTGTTCACCGTTCAGTTTATTTAGTGATACATAAAAATTTACATTAAACATTGTTTATATTAATATTTTGACCAAAAAGCCTTTCATTATTAATCCTTTTATTATCCTTTTCATTGATTATGCTGCAATTGAAGGGGCACTATAGTGCTGATATAACTGCACACATACAAATAAAACTCCTTTATACTAAGCCAAATACTGACACTAATAGTTAAAAAAAAGGTTTAGGGAAGAAATAATACTTGCCATTTATTTCTCTTAATTAGTTTTCCTGAGAGCTGACATTTTCCTCCCCCCGCTCCCCCTCCTCTTTCTGTTCAGGCAACATGAGAAGAAAAAGTGGCCTGCTATTGGTGAAGCAGTGTGCTGACCTTTTGACCGCATAAATTAAGTTGGAATGCAGGAGATTACAGAGAGGAAGCTGACGTGTGCTCATGTGCTAAGTAGTAAGTAAGGCAAAAATGCCCGAGGGAGGGAACCTTTTCATGGAAAACTGGCCAGTACATGTCACACACACATTTCCTGGTGCAGGAGTTTATCAGTGCTGCCTACTCAATCATTCTGCCTCACATAAAACAACTACTGGGGAGAAACACTTCTCACTAAGGTATATTACTGCATATGTAAAGATGTAATTAGTTCCCCTTTAACAACAATGTAGTATTTTTTTTTTTTACAGAAGATATTTTGTCTTCATATATCATTATTTAAAAAGTATTTTTATCTACTTATACAAGCCTTTCATCTGAAGCATTGTACTAATAATCTCACTAGGCTGCACTGATGAAATGCATGGATTATTTAGAATATATTTATATGTCAATATCCTGTAGGTTAACTATGGGGTTTCTATATTATACAGTTTCTCCCTGAGTCTGAAATTAGTAATGTAGTTTTTAATAAAGTCCAGGTTACTTTGTTAGAAAACTGTGAAGTCTCCCAAAAGTATATTCGCAATAATAGAAAGGAAGAAACCACGCAACTGCAGCTGTGCTGTAACCCTTTATTGGGCAAAAGTGAAAACACTACATGTTTTGGGTGTCCTGCCCTTCATCAATTGTAATGTAATATATTTTTAACAGCCCTCAGTACCTCTGTGTAGCTGGGTGGTGTTTGTTCTTTTCTCTCATAGCGCAGTGCCTCCAACCAAATCTTTGGGGTAGTAGAAGGATTCCTTTCTCCAGGGGTTGACTTGAAAAACCCCAGCACCAGCTTGGCACACACTCTAACCCAATAAGGGGACACCTACACAAAATTATAAGAAAGGATGCTAGGCAGGATTTTATTAAGCAGGGAAAAGATAACTGGGATAGGTTAAGGTAAAGCATAGAAAGCAGGGTAATAATGGAAACATGTATTCAAACAAAGAAATACCAGATAACATATAAGTAGGACCCCAATGGAAAAACTAATGAAATATACTGTATATCCACTATACAAAAGTAAACAGTTTAACTAGTGGTGCAAGGTTGGAGCTCATTGCAGCTGTCAGTTGGTGCACTGTAGATGTGTGTTACTAAATCTGTGTTCCTGGAGACAGTCTCTGCACAGTAGCAATATCGCAGTCTCTGCATGGTGGTAATATAGCAGTCTCTGCACGGTGGTAATGTAGCAGTCTCTGCACGGTGGTAATATAGCAATCTC